>JBBPKD010000923.1:0-13289 GCA_038089075.1 Singerocomus inundabilis
GTGACCATCGATCGTGAAGTTGAATGAAGGACTGCAAGATAAGCCAACTATGCGGAGGCGGTACCGTAAACCTGGCTGGACATCAATAACCGACAACGGAACCGATGGTCCGCCAGGATAGCGGCCAGCTCCGTTGATTAGAGTTGAGTTCGGGTTCAACCGCCCAATGATATCGTTGAGCTGGCTAGTAGGCTGGTGGTACCTAAATCCCGATCAACCCAGACCTTTTTTTTTCACGTCTAAATTTACTTACCAATCGGCGAGAGTGATGACCGTACTCGCTATTCTGAGTTAGGAACTAAAGCTTGGTCGGTAAGTTCATGTAGACTCACCATCATCCACGTCGTACAAGTAAGCCAGAGGGTCCTCGGGATCATAAATAACTATTGGTCCTCGGAGCCCATCACAGTATTGGGTTGAGTAGTGTGAGTGGTACCAGTATGTTCCGGTCTGATTTACAGGAACGAATCGGGACGTGAACGATTTCTGCTGACGAATGGGGCACTGAGTAATGTACGAAACGCCATCAGCCCAGTTGGACTTGTGCTGAAAAATTCCGTGCCAGTGCTTTCAGGAAGGGTACGTGAAAATGCGGTACACGAAATGTAACACACGATTACTTACGACACTGGTTTCAAGAGCCATGGTATCATCCGTGAGTTGATTGATGACTTGAACGGCAAACGGATCATTCTATACAACGCGTAAGCACACTAGTCTAGATATGGTCACGACGCTTACCTTGTTGGCTTGGATCAATGGCCCAGGGAATGCACCGTTGACAAGGGTCGCCCTACAAAATGTGAGGAACGCGTCCAGAAGCAACAACTGATGCCAACTCACGATCGATTAAATCCATCTGGCGCGACATACTTGTTCCCAACATAAAGTTGGCTCACAGGTCCGATCACATTTGCCCCGGTCGAGTTCGCAGCCGAGTAAGGCGACAACGCGTGAGAAAGAGGTAAAAGTGAAAACACCAGGACAGATAGTGAAAACATGTCGAATGTTGCCGGGGAAGGAGGGGAAACGGGCCGGGAGGAGGGAGGAGGGAGGATTAAGGTGAGCTCTTCGCCCTGGTACGTCTTTTATATTCGAGCTTACTGAATGTCAAAAGCGATATGACCTCACATCCAGTTTCGGCGCCTGCGAAGGGCTGAGCCTCCCGTTTCCCGCTCTATTCTTGCGTCCCTACCCGCTCAAGCTCCATTAGACGCAGCGCCATGTTGACGGAAAATGTGTGAATGATCATCGTGGTTCCTTTTGATGCGAGTCCTATGATGACGAGAGGATACGGGCAAAGGACTGCACAGTAGTTTCGTAACCAGGAGAGGCAATTGGTCTCACTGCCGACGTACCTATACACAGGAGTGTTCTGGCTCATTGCGCGTATGCTGAGAAGGAAGTGACGCAGACTTGGCGACCGCTAAGCAGCCGGATAGGTACAATCACAGCATCCAGCTGTGCTTGCGTGTCTAGCAATGGGTCAGTGGTCATACCTCGCCAATAAGACAATAAGACACACAAGAACTATATACATCAAGTCCCCGATATCTAGAATCACCTTGGATGAACGATCAGAAGACACACAACAACAATAAAGAAAAAAGAAAAGGCCGGCCTCACAAATGCGAAATGTTTGACACGGTGGTGGTTGCTGCAAAGAGCTATCAGCTGTCCCACGTTGGGTCAACAGCATGTTACGTGTGCCACCGTGGTAACCAGCCTTGAAAAAATCATAAATCATAGGGCCGTGCACGGTGGCACTACCCGCTACCGATGCAACATTGCTGATATGATCAAGGTGCACTTGACTATACGGAAGAGGGGGAGCACCGCAACCGGAGGAAAAACGATGGCCGAGGTGGACGGCAGCAGCTCCTGCGGTAGACCACTACTACGTAACTCCAAACGGTTTCAACAAAAAATCTTTCCGAGTGAACCCTCTCACGACCGGCGATATATGCAGTGTATGTACAGTATCGAGTTCATATGGCGTTGGCCTGACCGGTAGCACTATGCAGTGTTGGCATGCGCATCAACCAACACTGAGGGTGGAACGCGTCATCGCCGAGGTGTGGTAGCCTTCGCATCAACAGAACGACGGCCATTCTGATTCTTGGCGGACAAGCTCAGCGCGCTCCAAGTTAGGCTGGTGAGTCAGTAAGCCTCTGGTCCTGGGAGTTGATGGGGGCACATGATAGAACAGTACTTGACCATCTGCGCCCGCATGCCAATTACATCCAGCACGGTATGCAGCTGATCCCCGCGATGGCCGTTGGATCACACGTTGACCCGTAGAGTGTAGGCCGCTCCCACCGGACGTCAAACCGTGTCGAGGTCTAGACTATCAAGGGATCAAATCTACTGGTAGCGATTGCAGACCGCCACTGGAGGCCCATTGGGCGCAAGCTTAGCTGGATATATACTCATTTCGGGACCTAGTCGTATATCCATTTGACAGGGCTGAACAGGTACATTCGTGAAAAGTAGCACAACCTGCAAGCTTCGGCGAACACCGGTATCACATCATGCTGGGAAATCAAAGTTCATCAGCCACCACTAACTTAGTACTAAGGACCACTGGCAGGGTAGATGGTGCGTGTCCATGTTATCCTCACACCTAGGACCTGCATCTACTCCGGTTCCTGATGAGTCGAAAGTGCGTTGATGACTGTCTCTACCCATGGGATCTTCTTAAAAGAAAGTGGCAGCCTGTGCTTGAAGACCTGACGACCAATGACTCGGTGTAAGTAGTTACAGAATGCGACTGCGCCTTTCACTCCAATAAGAAGGGAACTTTTCGTTTTGGATTCGTGTCTGTTCCTAGTCATGATACCTTTGCGTGCCTTCATTCGATGGAGTTTGTTGGATGATATATCAACCTTCCTACGAACGGGGGACCTGGCATTGTGCTCACTGGCCCCATTTAGCAACACCATCCCGAAAATGACTATTTCTTTAAGGAGAGCATGGAGGAGCACTTTGGGCCGTTGCACGCGACCCAAGAGTCCCCATAATTGTACTAATTATAGACACCGCAACATTCTAAAAAGACCGCCATGGCAGTGTGTGATGTGTCTAGTAGTATGTAGAGGTACATTAGAGGCTCTAGGATATCATTGCATCAATTCTAAGTTGGAAATCATGGCGGGTGAGGTGCAAACAGGCTTCCCAAACAAGTAATTTCAAGGAACAAGTGACATTGTCAGGTACGCATCGAAATGAAGACGAAACAAATAGAAAATTCCGTTACGGAGCTCCGGCTAAGGAGCTATAGGTCGGTGGCATGGTGCTAATGTCCGTGTGGGAACTGGTTTTGCCAAGGTCGGGTACGTCAGCGAGGGTTGTAGCCACGCTCACATGGGTCTGGTTCGCGCTGCTTGTGATGTTGAAGGCGGTGGGATCGAAGCTGCCGGTGGTATTGAAGGAGGCAGTCGCCTCCCGAACTTTGTCAGGGC
Organism: Singerocomus inundabilis; assembly: GCA_038089075.1. Lineage (NCBI taxonomy): Eukaryota > Fungi > Basidiomycota > Agaricomycetes > Boletales > Boletaceae > Singerocomus > Singerocomus inundabilis. Next base: position 3,462 of record JBBPKD010000923.1, read on the forward strand.
AGAGATCGCCCCAGGCGGCTGTGACACCGCTTAACAACACAGCCAAATACCAACAAATCTGATGACGCACTCGGCAAAACATTGTTCTGCTGTATTGCAGCCGTATCAGGTGCTTCCGCCATCACTACAGCGAAACCACTGGGGGCACCAGTCAGTGAGTGAATAAAATCGATAAAGGACACGCACTTGAATAGGTGGAAGTCGATATGGCTGAAGAAGCCTCAGGACGGGCGTTTGGTACCTGTAACCCGTGACTCACCAGTGTAAGATCCATGGGCCGGGGTTGTCCGTCACAAAACGGAACGTGATGTTGGAGTTTTCAGCTTGCGATCCCATCGAAACCGTATCCCTTTTCAGCGGGTTGATAAAGTTCGCGGTGTTGTTCGTAGATGTCCGAATAACATGGAAATTGTGCTGCAATTTCACTCGATAAAACAAATGACGTCAATAGTCTCAAAATCACTCACGCCATGCAAATGGATGCCATGCTGTGTTAGTGAAATGTCAGCCAACGATGAGAACGAATGTTACCAAGAATCACTGACCGGGCTACCCCTAGCACCCCCGGGCGTCAGGTCGTTGGCGGGCATGTGAACTTCGATAACTTTGTTCCTGGGTAATTCGTAAACGCTGCCGCTGGGAAGAAGTTCCGTGGGATGACGAGCACCGCTGAGTATTTGAAGGAGGACGGGTAATGGAGGGGGCCTGAAGCGAACTCCGTTGACATTGAAACTATTGGTGAATCCGGGTACGAGATTTAGGACAACGTCCGCTTTACCTATCTCAGGCACGCCGGGAGGAGGTAGGTTTTCGAGAGGATGGAGCCGACTCTCTTCAAAGTGCACGAGAACTGGTCCCTGATTAGTTGTTGGGTCTTGCTCCGGCGCACCGGCATAGCGTAAAATCGCCGAGTTCTGCCCATCAACAAATGTTTGGTTGCCATGGTTGGGCAATGCGCGTATCCAATAGTTGTCGACTGGTTGATTGGCGGTGACCACGACAGAGTATCGCTGCCCTGCAAGGATCTGGAGCCAATCCACCTCATCTGGAATAGTCTCGACGCCATCTGCTTCGATAATCGTCATTCGATGGCCGTGGATGGTAAAATTGTACCACGCATCGCAGGATGCGGCGATGAGACGGAAGCGATATCGTTTGCCATACTCGACATTTATAACTGAAAGAGGGGTTTTTGGGCCGCCTGGATAGCGCCCCTTCCCATTGATAGTGGATGCATCGGGGGTAAAGGGCGGAGCAATCTGCCGCGAGGAAATATGCCACCTATCCATGGCTTGTGTAACAGGAATACCCAAGAATAGTACGCGAAACTCACCAGTCAGCGAGCGTGATGATCGTATTCTCTGTAAAGACACAGTCAGCGTTGCAGGTGGGTCAAATAGACAAAAATGCCAACAAACCATCATCAACATCGTATCGAGACGCATGAGGATCTTTGGGGTCGTAAATTATCAATGGGCCACGTAGTCCGTCGCAATACTGTAATTCGTGATGGGAGTGGTACCAATAGGTGCCCGTCTGGTTCTCCGCGTTGAATTGATACAGAAAATTCTGACCAGGTTGAATCGGACATTGAGTTACTAAAGAGACACCGTCGGCCCAATTGGTTCTGTTCTGAAATATCCCGTGCCAGTGCTAAAGGCGATACGCCCTGTCACAAGACAGATACAAAGCACGCGCCGTATGAACTCACGATTGTCGTCACTAACTCCATGGAGGAGTCATGCAAGTTGTTGATTACCTTGATCGAGAAATCGTCGCCCTAATACCGCACACGTCACCTTTCAAGGTACCCCAACTGTCAAGAGGGGCGATGAAATACAAACCTTTTGTGCCTTGATGATCGGACCTGGAAAGGTGCCACCAGCCAAGGTAGCACTAGGAGCGCACATTAGGATACCGAGATATATTGCCAAACAAGCAGGCCAACCTTCTCTGGAATCCGTCGGGGGCGATGACCTTGTTCGTGATCTCCAGTTCACCGTTGGTAGCGTCAATGATACCCGGAGAGTCAGATCCGTCAGACCTCGCACGGACTCGACCGCCGGATGTGGGCACAAGAGAGACTGCTTCCAGCAAACGGGCGATAGAGAGGAGGAAGACAAGAGATGCCAACGAGAGCCCGTGCATCTTGACTGCGTAGGGAACCAAGATGGACTTGAGGCCTTGAGGGATTGCCGTGCCGGAGGATGAGAAGCATCGTCGCTCATGCTCGGCAACCTTTTGTACGTTCAAGCAACGTCTTAGCTTACGACGTATTGCCGGTGCGATTCGAAACGCATGTCGTTGACCGCCCTATTGGAGAGTAGACCGACCGATTCGATTCAGGCCTGAACCATTTCCGACTACGTCTGGACTTGACTAGTCGTCGCTGTGATCGATTTTTGCTCAACGGAAATTTTGAAAGCATTCATTTGCGAACGAGCCGTCGAGGATGGTGTAAGGGTACTAGTAGATTGGCTTGCAACTCCGCACGAATTCACACTTCATCAACAAACGACGTGGTTTATGTATGGGCAAACGAACCAAACACTTGTCGGGACTATCCCACTTTGCTCAACAGGCTTTTCAGCAAAGTCCCGCACCAGATTCATCCTCCAACGTTGCCGAATGTTCATCCAGCCCGCAACATGCAACGATAGTTGCAACGCAGAAGGACGGACCCATAAACGCCGGCAAATCTACTGGGACTCCATTGCTCAGCTCTCCATGGCGTGCATATGATGCAGCCGGACTCGTACCACACTACACAACCGCCTCCGAAGTACCAGAACATCTACAAAAATGTACGGAGACCCTCTACAGGTCAAGCATGCTCTCATTGTCCACAACACAGACTTTTCCCAACGAAAGCGCTACTTCACTCTCTATGACAAGGGATGCTTGCTAGACGAGGAAGGGTGGTACAGTGTCACCCCAGAGCTGATTGCGACCCAGATTGCGGAGCGATGTCGGTGCGACACGATCCTCGATGCTTTTTGTGGCGTCGGTGGGAACGCCATCGCGTTTGCCAAAACATGCGAGCACGGTATGCACGTGTCAAATTGCGTCTCTTCCCCATCTGACGTGCGTTTCATTGACAAAGTGATTGCACTAGACATCTCTCCGGTGCGGCTGGCGCTCGCGAGACACAACGCGGTCATCTATGGCGTCGCCGACCGCATCGAATTTATCCTCGCCGATTACATCTCGTTTGCACATGCGTACCTTTCTCGGCCAGTTGGAACGCGTCCCATCGATGTCGTTTTCCTCAGTCCACCTTGGGGAGGTCCAGACTACATGTTGCAAGGAAGCAGCGACGTTGGACTGGCCAGCGAGCAAATGCAAACTGACGTGTCCCCTCCCGAACGTCACCCGGAATTCAGTCTTGCCAACATGAAACCTATTCACGGCGCCGATCTCTTTCATTTGACCCGAAAAATCACCAGAAATGTGGCGTACTTTGTCCCTCGAAACACGAACCTAGACGAGATTTCGACATTGCTGACGGTTAATGTGTCATCGTCGTCGGGTCCCGGACCGTCAGAAATGGTAGAAGTGGAGGAGGAATGGATGGGTACCAAGTTAAAGGCTCTCACGTGTTACTTTGGCGGCCTCGCAGATGGCCAGGAGCATCTTTTCTAATCTTGATTGAACTGACACCAAAACCACTACTAGTGGCACTCAAGAGCTCACCAAGTGTCGGGATGCGGACGACACTGCTTTGCTGACTAAGCCCAACCCCTGGACTGCTCTCGCCCTGCGCAGCCACTATGAGAAGCACGGGTTCTCTGAAGCGAGGTGTTTCATGTCGCTCGCTAACAGACGTCCAACTTGAAGCGTAATCATGCATCGAGTACCTAAATTGAAAGCATGTACCCTGTATGACTCATGCCAACGCAACCATTCCAAGACACCAAGGCACGACCGCGTTGCCCCACCAACGCCCCTATCAGTCTACCTATCATCAGATCACGATCCAAAGTGGAGAAGGTGTCACCCTTTCTCTTCAGTGAAACCAGCCAGTGGTAACCGAACGGTGGCCGGCAGTCTCCTCAACTTCGGGGTTTACTGAAGCTGACTCGCCTGTCACTTGATCTGATCGATCCCATGACGCCCAATCCTGTGTGTGAGAATACCGTCTACAATACAGTCCTAGGCGGACAACCCGACTTCAGCGCGGGTCATTCGCACGCGAAGCCGAGCTTCCCGTCCAGATCATCATTCGAATCAGGGTCGGCAAGATGGGGGGAGGAAGAACCGTAACCCGTTTGTTCGCGGTAACCAAAAAAAAACATGCGCAAAAATCGCACAGCTTGAAGTGGTGCCTCGAAGTGCATCACATCACATCAGGAACGTTGGCGGGCGCTCTTTCAAGTAACGCCACAAGAGTCATCACGTAGCATGTGGACCGCGTTCCCGGCGCTCTGTTGGGCGCGGGACCACACGAGTTGAGTGATGCTTTTTTTTTTCTCCCTCGGACCCGTTTTTGTCCGATTGGTATACAGCATGGAGGACGATACAAATACAAGCACAAGGGCGCCTGTGTCCGGTGGCATCCTAGACCCGTCGTTCCCGCCAACGGCTCCAGGACGTGCGCGATTTTCGGATCCATACCAAACCTGTTGTATACAATCGCATCGTACATGATCCGTCGGCATTGGCAGGTGGACACGATGAAGCCAAGGATGGCTGCGACGGATATACACACTATTACATACCCACATAGACAGGACGCACGTTCATTGGCACACGAAGACCAACCGAGTGCAGTTGACGTCTTGGCGGGTACTATCGGGAACAAGACACTAATTGTCACCGAAGCTCGTTTATACGAAATCTTTTTATATACTCTCGTTGGTTTCAAGGCCCCTCTTCGACATAGGGGATACTCCCGTGCCGGGCGTTCGAAACGTTGCAAAAACTGAGACGGACTGAAACACTCGATGTGTTTTTGAAATGAAAAGAACATGGTGGCTTGAAACTATCACTTCCCCTACCTTCTTTTTGCCTTCTTTTTCCTTTCTATTTTCTACGACCGTCATTGTCCGCATAGTGTCACCTACATTCTTTCCTGACATTTTTGCAAATGTACAACGCCTTGGGCGAACTCTAAAACCTGCCTGATCACAAAATAATAACTTGACATTAAAACGCATGGTGTTCCGTTCAACAGAAAACCACAATAAGATAACGAGTAGTGAATAATAATAAAAAGTACAGCACGGCTAACGCAAGAATAACCCCCCCCCCCTTCCAAGAAAGAAAAAAGCTCCCGTTTCTGTCCACCGGTTACCGTTCGCCTCAGCCCCTGCCGAGAGCGTACTCGAGTGAGTCAGATCGCCCTTGTCCGTTGTCAATCTGTCTCCGCCTCCTGGGCAAGTGTTGCAACGCCCACGAATCCTGGGTCAGTCTTCCCCTCGGGCCGTGAGTCGGTCCGAAGCATGAACATATGCACATGGACACGAAACAAGGAAGAACGGCGATAATCGGCTCCTGTCACCTGACACGCGATGTCGACGCGCGTGATCAACGGTCACATGTTGGAAAGCAGGAACGAATCTGCGCTTCTTTCCAATTCCGGTCCCCAAATTTCGGTCGTGAAGTGATGGGTGGGGTGGCCAAAGGGCACGCATTGAAGGTTTAAAATGATGCGACACGTCTGTGTGATCGTGGAGTGATGAGTCCACCATCGAATAAAATAGAACAAAGACATACCCCAACGGAGATCATCATTGGAAGGAAGCTTTTTGTCAAGTGGTCAGCCAGGACGTCAGAGATGAGTCGCAGCGGGACGTACAAGATCATAAGCGTCGTTGCAGAGCTATCATAGAGTATGAATATAAACAGGACCGAAAGAAACACTTGTGCGTGTTAGCTCGGCATTTCCGTTCGAAAAGTGTATCAAGGTCATCCCACTCACCAGCACAGCACAGAAACACCACGATACCATCACGGATGGTCACGAAAACGATGGAGACTCTTGCTCGGAGCCCGCGTTCCCGTTTTCGGTACGCAAGACACAAGAGGATGAGTTGTGATGTGAACGTACCGATGACAAATACCAAGACTGACTTTCGTATCTGGACCATCAAACAAGCCGAGTCATATGTCGTTGTGGGTATGGTGAATGCTACAGAGACGGCTGTCGCAATGAGTTCTCCTAGAACAGCAGACGTTGCGACCAGCGAGCCCCACGTGTGCAATCCATAGAGTGCATATACTGACAGCATCGTCAAAAGGAGAGTGATAGGAAGCTTGGGAGGTACGCACTTCGGATAAGCAAGACGGTATCAAAGCAAAGCATGAGCAATGCAACGACCGTCATCTCGACGCCGCGATATATCCGACAATATCCGAGAGACATGGGATGATTCACGAGGTAAACTTGGATCCCAAACACGACCCTAGATCTGGATGGTTGGGTCCGCTCTGAACAACGAAGCAAACAGAGGTTTACGTCTGCAGAACCATCGCCAAATATTCGGCACAGAAATACAGCCACTTGATATAGGCCCTGTGTGGCATGCTAGTGTCCAACAGCAATTAAGCTCTACACGATCGCGGACAAAGAATGCAACGACGTACGGCCAGACGAAAGCGACTTCATATTCGAATCTGATGAGCCAATCCCAGATACTGACCAGCCAGGAAGCAGCTAGGGAATCGTTGAGGGCAATCCGCAACTTGAACAATCGTGAATAGCTGTGACACTCACCTACGGCATACCCGCTGATCTGCACGACTGTCGTAGACATCTGAGGACGGCCTGCCTGCCCCTCTTTCACCGATTTGCAATCGCGTAGGGGCCGCTCTCAACGTCGACACTGTTGCGCAAAAAAAGAGGCAGAGAACAAATGAGAACCAAGCATCGTGTAAATGTTATAACAATTCTCCGTCTCATATTGACTGGGTGACAGCTACTAGGTCCGCGGCGGGCGACAGCGACGAATCGCAAATGAATGTCAGAGAAATTGAGTCGGAACTAGACCACTTATTAATCCTAGATCCCTAGATGGGGTGCGTGCATAGGTTAAATGAGTGCGCTAAGACTCCGTGCGACAGTTCATTTCGTCTCATGACTACCCCGACAGTCGGTAGTGCACACGTGCATGTTTCGGTGTGGTCCTGCGGGCATGGCTCAGTACTTGCACCATGCCGGATGCCTGCTGTGCTTGCTGCGATGATGAGCTCGTTTGACGCCATTTCTCACCATCGACAGCTGTACAGCCTGGAGTGATCATCACTGCGTGCAGTCACGAGGCCACCAAGCGGATATATATTATAAATGCGGTTCATTTTCTGCATGTCATGTCTATTGAAATTCGGCTTGAGTTTAATTCTCCCCCTCCTACCCTGCACATTAGGATGTCTCAATGTTAGCCTTACCAGTTTAAAAACCTCGTACCGCTCCCGAAAAGTTCTGTGCCGAATTAGCAACATTGAAGCCCCCAATGGCAGTAGCTCCCGTCGTGCAGATTGGCTCCGTTGCCTATTGTTTCCACGTCCATAATCATAGCACCTCGTGATCATCCCAGCCTAGTCTTGATGAGTCACCACCTAAACGGTGATGGAGCAGTGCTACCTACCCAGTGACGACGGTCGTTCTCTCAAGAACATCAAAGGAAAGGTCGGAGTGGAGTGCCGGCAGATGGCAGATGCGGCTAGTTCTGACACGCGATGCCAAAATAATGTGTCATCCAGTGAGTGGTTCAGCCATGCCGGACGCGGAGTAAGCCCACAAGGATGCACGCACAGGTATCCGTACGGTCGTACAGCCTCGCAGACGGTCACGTTAAACCATTTGTACCGTATAGTATAGGCCATAGCAAAAATGACCACATTCCTCTTACATAACTTCCTAGGGTATGTCGACATCCGTCTTTGATCACCGCTTTCCGATGCGGCGGCCGGTAAGTAGTTGAGTATGCCCGACTCCATCTGCTATCGATGTCATCAGCGGCGATGGAGCGCCCTACCCCGTCTTTGCATGCGGCCACGGTGTCCCGGTGACCACCCAAGCGGTCCACGTACGCAAGTAGTCAGCAACCCACCCATCCACGTTCCAACCACGCGCACACCGTCCTTTGCTTGCCAACCCAAACGCCAAAAGAAATCATCGCTCGTCGAGACTCTGAACATATCCCCAAAGCGAATAGAAGTCACACCGCGCGGGACTAGCGCTGCTGTGCTTCTGAACAAAAAAGAAAAAAAAGTGCGAGGCAGTCGAACGATCGAAAACGTGTGCGCCCGCGCTCTGCGTACGTTTGAATTCCATAATCTATTAGGCAACGTGTTACAGAAATGGACTCATCGGTACGCATGTACAATCAATAGATGCATGTGAATAGATATCATGAGTCGTCGTCAGAGTCGCCAGCCAACTGACTGAGCGACGAGGCATTGAAGGCACCTGCGGAAACAAGCTCCACAATGAGCAACCCTTACACACTCCATTACCATAAGCACACGAGACACGTACGTCCGAGTGAAGGGGGATGTCGTCCATGGTACGCAGCAAGAGAGGGTGATGGTGTCGATGGCGCAGAAGATGTCGAAGCCCCAAGGGATGCGCCAAACGGGGACGGCGTACTAGGCATAGAATAATGCAACGTCCGAGAGGGTGTCGACACGGGCGAGAGGACGTACGAAGAAGAAAAGGACCGTTGGGCCTGTGGACTCGTCTATCGACCGACACGACCACGCGTACATCGTCAGCGTCCATCTACAATACGACGTCGAATGAAACGAACGCAAGGTGTACTCACTCCTGGAGACAGGATTGTCCGCCGCCGTTTCTGGCCCTGGGGGGTGAGCAGGCCTTTGGCGGGCGATGAGGGTAGAGGTGGAAGGGGCGCCCGCGGATATTTTATCGCAACGGCAGCCTGGACAAGGTTGAGTGTAAGCAGGCCAGAGAGCGTTACCTCTGGTAGGACAAAGAGGTGTACCGATTGTGAGCATGGATATCCAACGTCGAATAGATACGCCAGCGTACCTGCAGCGCAGACCAACCAGAAAACACCATCATCAGCCTCTCCACGCACAACATTGAGAGCGGTCCACAATGACGGGATGGGCAGCAAATACGTGAGCAAGACGAGTGTCGCGAGGCAGAGCGCGGAGTTGCGCAATCGCACGAGCGCTTCATTTTTGTAGGGCTTTGAGAAGTCGGCGAACTGTTTGGCTTTGGACGTAGCAAAGAGTAGGGACGCTGGGGACATTGTAGTGGAGGATGCAGCAGCAACGCTGTTGGTCGCCATCGTCGTAAGGGTTCAACTCGCGACAGCCTCCTTTGTTCAATGGTCACGTGATCGTAAGGGTTTTGCTCCCGCTGAGTCGATGATTATTGCATTCAATCCCTTATCTTTCCAATTCCATCAAAGGATTTATAAGATATATGGATGATTTTTTCATCCAGCGAAACAAAGACGTTGCCCTGGGACTAGACCAGCCACGGACGCACACGACGATGCACACTGGTGGATGTCGATCTCGATGTCATCCAACACCCATACCCTCTCCGATGGCATCCTCGGCCCAAATGACGGCAAGGAAGCGTGTCAGCGCTCATTCACATATACTCTATCTCCTCCAGACGCCCTGCCACACGTCCTTTATCTACGCATAGATATCCCTTCATAACTCCTGTTGTCTGTTGCGGAAAGGGTTTTAGTTCATGGGAAGCCCGTCGACGACATGCCGTGTGTAGACAACCTGGGCCCCTCGCAACCAGGATCTGCAGAGGAATGGAGTTACGTCATCATGACTCGGTCGGCCTAGAAAGAAAAAGGAAAATCAAGGGTGCCGTCAAAATTTTTTCAACAAACGGCG
>JBBPKD010000924.1:0-13288 GCA_038089075.1 Singerocomus inundabilis
CCTGAGACGGTGGCCGAGCGGTGGTGGGGAAGTGGGGGATGAGCTCGAGGCGGAGGAGGCGCTATCGTAGGCAAGCATGGGAGGAGGCGCGTAGTCGAGGAGGGGCATGAGGGGAAAAGACGAAAAGGGGAGGAGGGAAGGGGTTGGGGAAGGCGGAGAGGAGCGGGATTATATACCATCGCCATCAGGCGTGCGTTGACAAAGCGAGAGACACACAAAACGCGGTCGGGCACTACAAGGCGTCCATTTCAGACCCCGTGCGTAATCATTCCATAAGCAGTGCACCCCGTTGTCCAAATTGAGACACATCTCAGATCCACTCTCACGTGATCTACTCTCCACACGTTCCCCGCCTCGACTTGGCGGCATGGCCCGACGACGACGACGACGGGCCCGGCACGTATTGGGTGCCCGCTCGCCATCCCCCGTCCAACGTGGCACATCCAACCATCCTTGGCGTGCGGGAGAGCTCGGCCGGACTACCCGGCTCCACATTGGAGGAGTGGACAAGACCGGTCTTGCCCTTGTGCTGCACCGATGCTGCTTGTCCACCCGCACCCGCACGTTCACGGACACAAGCGTGCTTGTCTCACTGTGCGACGAGATAAGGCCAGATAATCGCATCCGTGCGCACAAACAAGCCAGAGATAAGATCGTTCACGTTCCACGACCATTCGCTGGCATCTGCGTCCCGTCGCACTGGCAAACCTAACAATAGCCCCCGCCTATAGTACCGGCTGACCCTCCCGTTCCTCGTTCCGCAGACATCCAGGGAGGACACCGTGCGGGAATGCGCATCCCACACACGTATACAAGCGGAACCCATCAGCCCCATGCCCTTGATTCCTCTCGCACATCCAGTCGTCTTCCTGTATCTGCGTGTGCATCCACCCTCGGCTACTCGGACTCGCAATGGTCACGCCAGCGGTGCGGTCCAAGCCTTCCAGAGCGTGTTTTACTATATCCGTCAAAATAGTCGCGCCCATAGAAAGGGGCTGCTGTAGAGGTTCCCCTACTTGGACAGTTCTATTGTTCCTCCTTTCTTCCGCGTCTGTAGGAACCACTTACGGAGGGCGTAGGGTGATGGGCGCAGAGAATATTTACAGTAGCAGCACCCGTGTTCGCGTCATGGCATCGTGCATGCTCTGATATGTCTTGTCATCTCTCCATCACATCGATGGATCCCCTCTGGCGACGATAAGGTCCACATGTCATCGATTCTCGACGCACGATGCTTGAACAGCCCGGTTGTCCATTTTGGTGAGGTCCAGCCAAATTCCCTCCAATGGGTAATCGTCGCACGATATGGATAGGCCGACGATGCGATTACCATTGGTTGCCGCTCATCAAGGCACCTCCAAATACACGCCGCTCTAGCACAGCTGTCCCCCCCCTCCCCTTGATCGTACTGCTCGGGGAGGAGAGGGGAAGGGGTTCCCCACATTTCGTTCAAAATAGGACACACGGCCCGCAGCACACATCTCCAACCCCTGGGCTGTATGCACGTGGATCAGGTCACTGTCATCCGGTCGACTGGGAGTGGCTCCCGGAGCATCGTCACGTCGTCATCGGAAGAGTTGCCCAGCCGGAATTACTTAGCCCAATCGTGAGCATGATATCCAAATTAGCTCGACCCGACCCATCCCATCCATCCTCATCTCTTTATCCGTCGTCCTCCTGCTCGTTCTCAGCCGTCTCCCTCGGAGGGGATACATCCAGAAGACCAACGTTATCTTATCTCCCAGCACAGACCATCTCCCCTTGACCCAATCAGTCGAGTTCGTACCTCTGGCTTAATGACCGTGCACCATAGTTGGACAAGCGGGGACGTGACGCCCGCGGAAAATACGGCAGACCCATTCCTGCGCATCCATGGACGTCGGATTGGAAGCACCCTTTGGGCCTTCCTTTCCAACGCAGTGTGATTCACCGGGCTCTAGCCCACTCCACTCCTGTCCACCGCATCACCAGCTCGGAAATACACGACTGCCGTGCAACGATCCCCCTCGTTCGGTCTTTTCGGCTATCCACCAAGTCGCCGTTTCTAGATGCCTCTTAGTAAGGCGATGTTATCCACATCACGAGGGCGTTGTAAAACCAGTCCGGTTTCACTTCCTTCCTTGCTTCGCGGAAGCCCTAGCAGACCCAGGGATGACCAAGGGTCGCTGAAACGAGCTCGATTCTGACGCGTACCATGTTCGAAAGCGCGATGCGGGGCTATGCTTGTGGCTCAAACAGTTCCTAATGAAATGCGTGTGGTGATCAGTCCTTGTTCCGGAATAGAAGCGGGACGTATGGCTTCACGATGTATCCACACGTTCCAGCGCATGAAACGCCGTGATTCTCTCTCTTGGACAAAGGGTGGTGCGCGCAAAGGACCAGCAAGGCACACACTTGTGGTGAGGCATGACCGATCTGAATCAGGGCCATGACCTCACACGGACCCGAGGCGCACCGCGATTGTCGTAGGAGATGTGGTGCTGCGGCGATAAGTCGGCTGACACTGTTGTTGGAATGCCTAAACCTTGGTCCGTCGCAGGAGCAAGCTTTAATTTTGCGAGGCGCCGTCATAGCGTAAGCTGATTACGGAGCGACAAATAACCCATGCCGAGCTGATGACTCGACTGACGCCGACGCGCGACGCGTACCGTCCTCTGATGATCTGTGAGTCATTCGTAAGCAGGATGAGTCAACGATTTTAGAGGCGCACAGGAACGTCGAGCACGGCAAACGTCGAGCATGGGCAAACGCATCCAAGGTGGAATGGGACCCGGCGCGTGAAGCCATCGCGCTAGAGGAGACGTTTCACTTTTGCCGAGCTGATCGTCGAACCATCGTCCCTCGAGTAACAGCTTTTTGAAACAACGTTTGACCGGCAACATATCTATGACTATTGCTAATGGGTCGCCGGGGAGGAAAGAAAGCCGGTGAGCTGATTTCATTTAGGTGATCTCCACGTCAATTACCTGATCATGCGTGCACATCGTATGCACTGCTCAAAGCGATGCATGTTCGTCATCGTATGAAAGAGCATTGCTTCAAACGTTGGTCCAACCCTAGTCTGACGCAGCAACGATAGGGAGGTCCCAATCAACTGAGCCTACGCCGGCTCGAGCAGTGCTAGCGAATTGCAAACACCACCCAATAGCGATGCTAGGTACCCTCCGCGGGGGACATGTCGATCCAGGCCCACGATCTTCTCTAAAGGAAAGCCCGCTGCCGGTGGTGGTCCTGGGCAATCGACTGCCTGTGCCTTCCAATACGATCACCCTGCCTGCTTCGACGAAGTGGGTCATCGCTCTCCACCACTGCTTCTCCCTCGGGCACCGTCAGGATGACATCCCCTCCCATTGTCCACGACCCGGTCCACCCATGCGCGCGCCATCGATAAGCACCACGCCAAAGCATGACGCATTTCATGGAAGCCACAGAGATGGGAGATTGGCGTGGCAACGGGCGTGAGTGACGAGGTGTGGGGGAGGATCTATGACGTGCGCGACGCGTGTCCAAGCACCCCTCCCTTCCCTTCTCGTTTTGAGTGTGGGACGCGATGAGGGCACGTTCATTTCGCGAATCTGATTCGAGGGTGGGTAGCCAATCTGGGTTGAACCCTTGCGGACGCTCTCCGCGAGGAGCGACGTGGTACGCGCGGTACACAGATGGCGCCGCTTGTGCGAGTCACGCCGCACTGTGCCAGTTGTGCCCGGCGCGCCGTAGCCTCATGGCATTAGCCCCTATATGGTACCGTGGTGGCGGCGACTTGGTCGAAAAAGAAAAATACCATATGTGGCACTTCCAGTGTATGTGCTGAGCCGGACCGAACGATGGGTGGCGTTCATGTTCTTCATATCCGATTGGACGGTGTGCATGTTCGACGTCGAGAATGCTGTAGCCTGTTAGAAGCCAAGTGCAGTGCTGCACCACAGGATCCCAGGTGTTGGAGTGCAGTACTGCAAGAAGGGCCGGCTCGTGGGATAGAACATCCCCGGTCGGTCATCCTGGGAGATGAGGTATGTTCTATTCCGCAGATGCTGTGGATCCCAGGCATGAGGGCACGCATGTATGCGGATCTATGGTGGTAGCATACAGCAATCTGGAAGATGCTTGTTCAAGAACCAGACGCAGAATACCAGAAATGTCGCACCAGCGCTCTTCAAACCAACTCTGATTGCGGCCGCGTATAAGAACATTGGAATGATTTTGTCGACGGACTGAATTGCCGTGGGAAAATAAAGCATTGGAGGGCTCAATCTAATAATGGCTGGCGTGGTGACGGAACTCCCTCCTTCACTTTAGAATCCCGTCTGCTTGTCCAAGTCCGCTCTCTAGAGCTTTACCCACTTGCATGGCGATTTGTGGAGGTTCGAGACCACCCAGTTGAAATCAAGGTCAGGCCTTGCAGGGAAATTTTTTTCTTTGTGAGATAGTTGGCAGATAATGTGATGGAGCCGTGGGATGTGCCAATCTACGAACGTAACCCAGTGTCAAACAGCAGACTCTGAGTGGAAATTTCAGGGAAAATTGTTCTCGCCCAATCAGAGCCTCTGCTAACCCTCGCGTACGTCTTGCAGTGCTCCCAAAGGTATTCAGAAATGTAGCGTCACCAATGCGTTTTGCAGATGCCCGAGTGAGCCTGTGATTTTGCCATCCAAGCACTGTCCTCCATGATCAATTGATCTCTGACCTTGAACTCGAACTTGTGGGGCTCCTTTCCTCCCTGTGATTGTTGGGATCGTAAATGAAAAACTGGCAGCAGGACTCTTGGTCTAATTGGACCTTTTACCTCTAAACGCCGCTTTTTATCTAGACGCTAATCTCGAACAGGAACGTAAAAAAGCGAGTCGGGTGCCGCATTCCCGCATTTTCCTCTCACCTCTCGTTCACAGACTGCGGCGTTTTCGATTGAATTTCAACATCAGTTTCATAGAAACGCCATGGTCTGTCGTGGGCTGTTCCTCTTCTGAGGTGAATAAATATTTTCGTCTTATTCATGACCTCTGGGGCCTGCCGTGCGGCAAATCAGAAGACGTAAATGAACATCCATCCCGTCGGGGGAGAACTATAATGTGCAGGACTATCCGCCGTATCTGACATTTCCGAAGGTGTTGTGTGCACTCGCTTTCTCGCCTTTGCCGCAGCTCCACCAACTTCCCTTCGTTGTTGCTGTTGTGGAGCTCCATCGCGGCGCACCACCACGAACCATTTGAACATCGTGCAATACAACGATGTACATGTGCCACCGGTTATTCCGCCGATCATGCGACGTTGCCTGACACCACCGTGCATCGTTGCAATTCATAACCGCTTCAGTCCACACTCACCGGGGCTCATGCCCTACACGTCCCACGCTACGCTGTCGTCGAATATCGGATACCCGCCTCCGACTCTCCGAAATATCACTGGAGTAGTCTTTTATGTAGTCCTGCGGCACTCTTCTTACCATGCCAATCAAACGTTTCTGAGTTGGCCGTTTGTCATTTTAAACACTTTTCCTTGGTCTTCACTTTATCTCATATTTCACCCGTATCTCCACAGGTCCACCCCTGATTTCAAGGTTCATGTACTTTCCACACATGTACCTTGTTCGCCTCAAGTTGTCCACGTTGTAATTGTATACCCCCCATTTGAAAGCCAGTTTCATACCTCCTGGCTTTTGCGGGTGTCCGCTGGTGTGGTCTGCCTCTCAAACGTGAAGTAGGAATAACCCTGGACCACGTTTGCAGATGTAAACTAGTCCAACGATGTGCACTGGTGGAGCTGGTGGGTTGGTTTCCCGATCTTCTCCCCAGAGTAGTCTGATCGACTTGGCGTCTTGTCTTCTGAAGCAATACGCCACGTGCCTGTTGCCCGGGGAAAGGACGTCCTCGTGGCAACTAATTCAATAATTACACGGTTGCCTTCATATCTCCGCAAGCTATTGCCTAGCAACACATAGCATATACTAAAATCGTCCCTTATCACCATAGCAAAATGAGGTCCATTATAATACACGCCTTCATCCTACAGGTCCCCGCCCTCCCCACAGAATCTGGTCATCTTGGACCCGTTATGTTACAGTCAGCGACCGTGCGGAGAGTAATTGTTGCTGAGAACTCTAAGTGGTCGTGCACTTTGGATTTGTGAGTCCCCATCTTGAAACTGAATGATTTCGCCGCTATCGTATAGATTTCTTTGGTGCTCGGTCTCTATCGAACTAGACCCGACCAGGACATTCACATTCTGTTGGTTATTCACCACCCCACTTTCAAATCCTATTGACCGGTATGGCTGCTCCAGTTCCCTATCTCCTGTGCAATGTGTTCGTGCACTTCTTTTGGACACTTTTTTTTTCTACTGCGTCAGCAAATATGAACAATGCGATTTTCAAGGATGGACGTACCTGCTTGTCGGATCTTGGAGATGGAACTCTGTTTACAGTTGGCAATATCCGGAGTGCCAGCGCGACTCCTGCTTTGACCATTCTCCAGTGTTTTGTTCGCGGGTGATTTACCCCGTAGGTCATGCTCCCTCTTGTATCCACGTCCGTCATAGGGACCACTGCGGCCAACAGGGTGATACGACGTGCTCCCAGATACATTGGGACGGTTCGAAGACTCGTCGCGACGAAAACCAGTCACTGCACCTCGTGAAGAACTGGCCGAATACGGAGGCCGCCATCGTTCTGCAAGGGCACCCATGTCGTATGCAATTGATTTAGAATCAATGGGGAGTTTACTGAGAACGCGAGATCCGGGCTGATTGTTATTTCCTCGGGCGACCCTTGTCCCTCCTTCTTATATTGCATCGGAGGTGCCGCCCTGTTCTGGCCAAAATCTTGCCGCACGGCGTCCGCCCATCACGTTAGCCTCATAGGATAGGATATTCTAATCTCAAGCTGGATACTGGTGTAGTTATCGAGCGTCATTTCGCATCACGTCTGGCATGTTTGGCAAGCCTTCCAAGATGGCGTGCAGGCCAAAACTTGCTGTGCAAGCACGGCGACATAGACCCCGCCCTCCAAAACCTAAAAATAGAAAAGGGAAGTCGGCTAGCGCCAAGCACCAAATTTCCATATATGTAGCATCTCAAGAAATATGGAGGGTTATATACGATATGCAAAACGTATAGTTGGGTGTGCGGCATGAGTGGCCAGTTTCTGTGGGTGACATCGAGAACACTTGGGTCGTGGATGGGAGTGCATTTCATCTTCTGAATGATGCTTCTCCCTCCCCACCATTTCAGGTTTGCCACTGTAATGACTAGACTGCTGCACTTGGCTGCTAAGCCAAAAGCAGATACTGAATGATATCACAGACGGTGTATATATTGGATACTGAGGTCTGAGATTCTAAGCCAGAGTGCTTACGAGGTTACGTTACATGTACAGTCGATGGCGTTACTGTGGGGGAGCGCCTGTACTGCAGCCAAGCCAGTATCGAGGCCCTGGCAGGTCATCAATATATATTATGATAATTGATGTGGCTGGGTGACTGCTTCTCTGTTTCGACACCTGTCCACCGGAGTTCTCGGAAGGACAACAACAAAGTTGGTAAGGTTTGTGCGATAAAGCGGGGCGACCTAGTACACTGCTGGCACTACATTCAGACCAACCTGAGCGCAGGACCTTGGTCAGTATCACCATGAAACGGCACAGAAGACTGCCAGTGGCACCGCATTCCCTAACTCGGAGTTTTCCGTTTCACGAATGCGCAACTGCCGTGTAGGTGCACGAAAAAACCGTCATCTAACATTCATTGAAGCCGAGCCTATTGGTCGATCAAGGACACTTTCGAATTGCTGAGAAATCAGTAGACATGACAGAAAAGTTGGCTCTTAGCAAAGGTTGACCGGAGCCAGAAGGCTTGCCATGGGAAATTGTTTCACCATGGCCAGAAGTTGATCACTACAGCAGCCACTGGAGTTTTGTTCCGCACTATCTCGTTTTCATTTAGATCAAGAATCAGTTCGTGGCATTGGCCCTGGCAGGAAACGAGAAAGCGGCAGATGGCACCATACTGAATATTCGACATGGAATTTTCGGATGATATGCACATATCGTCCAGTGAATTCCGAGGAGAACACAAACACTGCAAGCACGGGTTGAAATTTCCCCCAGGTAATAATACCAAAATATTGATAGGGCCAGAACTCAAAGGCGGAGATTGTTAGGGACAGGGTAGTCCGTGGACGCAATAGTGGGTCAACCATGCCCAGTGGTGCGTCCTTGGAGCAGAGTTCTTCATGATCATGTGTCGCGCACCCTGTAGGTATAATGGAAACGCGGGCAACCGTCTGGGACCATCGATACGTGCCTCGTGGACCATCTATTATGGAAGGCATGAAAGGGGTGTCCAGTTGGCACGAGCATTGTAATGGGCCCCGGGCCGAACAACTTCTGTCGTCACGCGTCCCTAGACGACGACGATCTCAGGTCATCGGTCCGTCCTTACGGGTTCCACTTATCCCCATCCGTTTGCACTACATTCGTGTCGCGTTAAAGTGTTCGTTCTGTTGGCAAGCAATGACAGATGTAAGCTTGCATCAGGTCTCTTGATTATAATCTCAACTGTGCTGAGGTAGCTGATCGTCGGAGACTGATTCAATCTATGGCCCCGATTCGAATCGCGTCCACAGTCAGTAAACACACACGAAGCAGGCTTGCCTTACTCATCTCATCTTGTTCTGTGCTGAAAAAGTGCTTAACCCTTTGTGCTGAACCTGTGATCAGAGGAGGAACTGATGCATTCCAATCTAAGTAGGCACCAACTTGAACTGAAGGCTTAGTCACTGAGTGAGATGACCCAAAAGAAAGCACGTGTGAAATGGGTATACAGTCTAGTTGTTGTACCCCACAGAGGATCTTACCTAGTGTAAACTTGAGACCTCAAGGCCTTGAGCATTTGAGTCAGATGGCCATAAATGTGATTGAGGCACGCCTCCAAAGGTCATAAACACTAAACCCAAGACCGCAATACAAATAATAAGACAGGAAAGGTATACTACATTGTGCTGATCGACTGGGAGAAGTCAGGAGGCACCCCAAGAGGCACCAGTCGAGGAGAAAGGTGTACCGAAGGATATGGTTGAGTTAGCGAAAGGGGCTGAACGAGCCAGCTAGTATCCCACGCACAGCAGCGATATACCTCCATTAGGTAACGACCACAGGCTCGGAAGTCGGCAGCGAGATACATCAGTCAGGCAAGTCTACTAATCCACCAGATGAGGTGGTGTGTGCGCATGCAGGCCCCAAACGGAGCATTGCCGGAACATCGCACCGGTATACAAGTCAAGCCATGGCGGCATTGCAAATGACCATGATGACCCAATGGCAATGATGCACAGTAATGGCAACGATCAGGCAACGACGAGTCTAGTCGGCATGGTAGGTGCACAGAGCCAGTCAAGTGGCAGTATGGATGACAGCAGGACCGTGAAGGGCTCCAAGGAGTTGGTACAGGTAACGAAAGAGACACAGTGACAGTGGCACAATGAACGGCGCCACTTGAACGACCAAGTGGCACACTGGGGCACACTGTACGACTAAAACCACCGGAACCACCTGACAAATCCACTCAACGACATATTGAGGCCCCCCCAGCACTGAGCTCAGGAGGAACCTACGAGTTGTGATGTCAGACTTACTAGTAATAGAATAGACGCATCAAGAGTGTCCAGCCACAACCGGGACACGAGGAATCTGCCGAAGAACCTATACAATGCATTAGACGGTGTCAAAGACCTACCTAGGTTAGTCCGAGTCAACGGAGGACCATAGGATGTTGAGGATGATCAGAAGCACCAGAACATTGACGATCCCAACAAGAGAGAGCTGAATGACAGCTTGGTAATACGGAAGCCGAAACAAGCGACGCAGTCCGCGAGCCACAGCAACTTTGGCCGACATTATTAATTGAGAACAACTGGACTCAGCATGGGTATAATAATGGAACGATACAGGACGTACCTCCACACTGCATGCTGGCTGTCCCAGGCAACCTATTGGTCATGTAAATCCAGAATTTCATGCATTACATAAGCATTTACTTGCACGAGTGAGAAACAAATCCAAATAATATTCCCCATAGTCTGATGAAAAGTTCCTATTTAGACGTGCCTGGTTTTGAATTCAAATCTCTCGAATAGCTGAAGCGAATGCTTGGGAAGACAGCTTAGGGGGGGAGGTATGTGTCGTAGATTGCAGCCTTCTGATCCAGGAGTCTCAGGGGTTGCCGAAGCGATACACTAGTCCCAGTACGGAAGGATCCCGAACCCACTTTTGGCGGACATATGTTGAATCCGCTCAGAGCCTACCAATGGTGGGAGTCGGGGAGGCGAGATCTATCGTGAGTGGTGGGTGTTGTTATTCTAATGTCTGACGGAGACGTAGCATCTGAGCTCGATCAACTTTCAAGCGTTGTCTTGTCCCGGGTCGTTACGCTCTGGCCTTTCCGTGTTGATATCCACATATCTGGCCCATAATGCATCCTTCACAGTTTTTCTGTGAGCAAGTTAATATTTGAATTGGGTAACCTGCGTCAGCTAGTTGCAATGTATACAGTAAAATGTCGTTGCAGCCATTTGGCAACATTCATTTCCATCTCTGGACCCACCCCTCGAAAAAAAAAACAAAGTCTCCACTCCTGTCAACCAGTATCTTTTATTCGTTCACACGTTTTCGAGTCGCCGGTGGGTAGAACTAATAATATTGTGCAAGAGAATTCGAACACATCCAGGAGAGTTCTTCGGGTTCTTGTCGACGGGAACGGAAAACGCAGGTATGACGATCATTTTTCGGGGAAAACCCATCACCTTACGGAATACTTGGGGATATACGACTGCAATGAACAATGCGTCTTTTTTGCTAGTAAGGTATGCTAATGTGCCGCACCGACGGTACTGCCTGACCAGCAGTTCGACCAAGTCTTTTTTTATTCAACCACGGAAATAACATCAGTGACGAGCAAACTCTTGCGCACAGAATAATTTTATCGATGATCATGCGCAAAGATCAACATACCCGAAAAAATGAATTTGGTGGGTGGAGCTATATCGTGGCGTCGTGACATACGGATGTATCCTGTGGAACAGGCATCCACTCCGATGAATAAGCTTAACTGAGCGATTCGACATGTGCAAGGAGTTTTTCTTGCAAAGAATGTAAAGTTTTAATGCTTCCCTTCGATTCATGTCTACTCAAGTGTTTACCATCATTTTAGTCACGAAACCTGGTGCACCCTTTGGCTATTGCATTGGGGAGCTAACCCCTATGAATCGACAATAGCCACTAGCAGAGCGGCGCCAAACCACTTACGCGGGTGGCGTCATGCCGACAATAGTGGTCGTCCTGATCAAGGCATGTCTACATTATAGTGAGTTTCATATCGACACATTCTTGTTCCCGCTACAAAATTCATATATACCATAGGCGGTTGCTTTTTCAGCAGTGATGGTGTTGCCTTGAACCTTGGCCATCTTTGATCTTAAGTTCCACGGATGACATTCTGGTAGTAGCCCATAGAAGTTGGGTTAATTAGCTCACATAAATATTTTCTGCTTCGACCATCACACCATTTTACAGATGGCATGAGGCTCACAATTGGTCTCATGGCTTATCGGGTGAGATTAATCTATGCACAATCTAGCCGCACGCTGATTACCATACTAGTACCATTTGTAAGTGGGGTGACTTTCACGAATGCTTCCCGTGAGACAGCCGACAAGGTAGCCTTTTTTTTGCTCTGATCACCACACCATCCCATGGGTGACGTGACTTTCACAGATGCTTATCTAGCGAGATTAATCTCTGCTCTAATCACCGCATCATTTTGCAGATGGCACGACTTTTTACGGGATGTTTGTGAATGCTCCTATCGCCTATCAAGTAAGATTAACTAATCTTTTTATAAATTCCCTTCAGAACTTCAGAAGTGCTCTGAACGCCGTGCCATTTTGCAATGGCATGATCATTTTGCAGATTGCTGATGGCATGCCCAAAACTACAATTAGCTCCCTGAAATCGTACGATATAAACAACTACAGTCGTGTTATCCATAATGTTGTACTGTCTTCCATTGAAGCCATGGCCTAGGCTAGATTTGGTGCTTTACCCCTCTTGTCTAAGCGGACTCAAGTCATGCCAGACCTATAAAAGCATGCTTCCATTCAGACCTAACGAATAGCTATCCCGGGCCGGAAATGAAAACAAGGTCACAAATCAGGAGATGTACAACATGGGTTCGTGTCGGCGACAAACGCCAGGTCTTGCAACGGACGCTGGTTGACGGTCCCGAAATGATGTACGTAGACTGAGGCTCCCGGCATCGGGGTCGAAGCTGAAGCGCTGAAGCCTGAAAGCTGGTGAAACAACCAATAAGAGGGGTACTTTTCTCTTTCTTTCAGCATTATGTGGTCACATTCCGAGCAAAGAACGACACGTCCTTGCGACAATAATCCAAAGGTAACAAGAGACAGACGAACGAACTAATCCACGTGGGCAAGACTCAAAACTTCACAAGGTTCCGAAATATCAATGCAGGACGAGCATTCACGCTCGTCCTCGGCTTGTATAAAGGACCCAATTTGTGAGTACATGCGTGCAGGTTAAGCCGACTGTCCCAAAAGTACGGTGGGTAGACCTGCTACACTGGGTAGAACAACACTATAGTTCCCTCCCATCTGCGTTGGTGACTCCCTTTCGTCGAATACGGTTTGCTCCATGTGAAAGAATCAGGAGCACACCAAAGGGACACACTCTGCGTGTGATAGTCATGGAATCCGGCTATGAAACCTCGAATGCGCAGTGGCCTGTAGTTGATAGAATAAAGCGGCAGTGTATAGCCTGCGTTGAAGTTAACGAGTAACCTTGGGGACAGATCAGTCATTCGAGATCAAGCGCGTGTCATAGGGTCGTGTTTTTTACTTTCAAGCTGTTGAGCGCACGATAACTGCACCGTATCACGATCACGAAACACCATCACAGGGGAAGGTCTAAGGGTTTGGGAGTGGTTGAGAGTGAGCAAAAAACGATGGGGGTGGTTGGCCAAGGTAGTCCGACCTTGAGTTGGTTCTTCCTGGTTCTTACTCTGGAGTGCTCCTGGTTAGCATGTCTTGGGTCCGGGTGATAGTTATCACCAGCGATCCTGAGAAGAGGACAACAAGAGTCAGTTCCATATACAGAACCCGACTCCTTGCACTCGATTCAATACGAACCCGCAGGATCGACTATGAACAGAACTCATTGCGCCCGGGGGCGAGGTTGGACACTTAGCAGTATGTATGAGCATGATGCCGAGGGGAGTTGGATGGGTGG
>JBBPKD010000925.1:0-13278 GCA_038089075.1 Singerocomus inundabilis
CCTCCTCCTCGTCGCTCACCCCCTACAGGTTCGCCATGTCGCCCCCGGACAGGCCAACGTCGCCCGTCTTCGCCTCATAGACCCAACCCACCCCGCCGCTCACCTACCTGTCCACCGTCTCCCCTCCTTTGTCTGTCCCCAGTTCACCATCCGCGCATTTCCCAACGCTGTCCTCCAGCAGCCCGCCAGTTTCACCCCCATCGACCCCCTCCTCGCCACGGGTCTCGTCCGCGCACGTACAACGACCCACCCCCCCAAGCGACGTCACGCATGGTGGTCGAAACTCATCGCAAATCAGGCAGCACGGTCCACTTCCAAAGAAAATGGTGACCGCGCACTTCAAGTCAATATGGATGCCGTCAGAAAACACGCCAAGTTTGTCGCCGAGAGACAGCTCGCCGATGCCCGCATTGCCGCACTTGAAGAGCGTGGAAGGCCCAGCGTCAGCCTGCTCTTCAACATATCCAAGAAGACGACAAGCAAGTCGACCGTGGTCCGCAGGAGGCTTCGTTCCAAGATGACCACAGCAATCGATCTCGTCGTCAGTCGCAACGCGTGCGCCGTAGATGTGCCCCAGATAGACAAGTCGGCAAGTGTCCCTCGCTCCGTCTCCTTCATGTGCTCATTACCGTTTCTAAACAGCGGCCAGCGACCTCGTATCCCCCACTGAACCTGGTCTCCCGCCCTTTACAAGAGAATGAGCGCCTTGTCTTGCAAGGTCATTCCCTCCCCTGACTGTCCCTCCTATCTCACATGTATGCTCAGATTGGACATATATGGTGACCCCCAATCTTGCCATTTATAAAATTCCACTTCCCAACCTCGTCCAAGTCGTGCGAAAAGCCCTCCTGAGTTTGACCCGTCAATCAAAGCGTCTAGAATCCTCGTGGTCTACCCTCCCGAAAAGTAAGGCACACTCACCTCAAACAATGGCCCTTGATGGGCGGCCACCCACGCTTCAACGTCCTCATGAGGATACTGCCAAGTCTCATTCTGTAACCCAAACGCACCCACATCGTCCCTATAGCTCACATCCCGGGCGTGTACAGGGCCTGGACCCCCCTCACGGGCCAATCCAACGCGAAAGTCCATTCGCTCGCTTGTATTCCAATCGCCCCATCATCTTGTCGCATCAGAAGTCAAAAGTCAACGAATGAGTACGTATGTCTCCCGCTGTCTCAGCTGACTGAGGAGAACAACGTGCAAGCAGCATGGGTCCATGGAGGGTGTTTGTAATCAAAATACACTAGTGTTCTATTTTTTTTAGCATTCGAGCCCCTTATGCACATTCCATACGATCGACCCGCAGCCATAGCGTTGGGACCGAGTCTCTATTGACAGTATCAACCAGCCGTGCATTTGTGAAGCCAGACAATATCCAGAATGTGGATCTCAAGAGTATCACACGACTTACCGTTCGCTCTTCGTATCACCGACTCCATCCCCGACTCCGACAGGAGAGCCTGCAAACCGGAAAAAGTTACTATAATTGGATGGTGATCAGGCGTACTGAGTCGTCCACACTGCGCGCGTGCCAGGAAAGAAGGTTCATATGCTTTAAGATGAGTTGGTCCTAGATCATATGAAGCTTCTTCCTTACTGGCACCTGTACTCAAAGAAGGCAATCATTCAATCCAACAAAACGGGGAACACAAGGCTTGTCATGATGTTGAAGACGAGGAATGATCCCCTATTGAAAAAATGTACGGACAAGGAGTGTTCCGACGAAGATAAAGAACCAAATGACGACATGGACTTGGACGCAGCGTCGTAAGACTAGTAACCTCAGTCGTGCAAACGGGAATATTCGAATATCAGTGGGAATGTGTGGTTTGAGGCCGTTGGTTCATCTTATCATACACACAGTAGCTACCCGCTGTTCCTGTCTCACAAACTCGACGTCTGTGTACCACTCTGCTCAATCTCATTGATGAACGCCTTTGGATTCGGTGCGCGCCCCAAAAAGTCCTATACATACACACGCCCGTCATTAATATATCCGATCCCATTTTACAGCCGTCCGGCGCACGCACCTTGAGCGAGTCCATCTCGTCCCGGCTCCCACCTGGGAACAAGATCTTGTCGCGGTACAACCCCCCTAGCTTGGGATCCAACGGCGCCTTTTTGAACACCGTCGCGTACATGTCCGCAGCAAACACAAGCGAGTAAGTGTATCTGTGATACGCGTCGTTGTCAAACCAGGATCTACGTCGGTAATGGAAACGGCTTACCCATAGTATCCGGCATCGTATCCACCGACAATGTGCGCAAACGTGGCTTGCCCAGGTTCATACGCACCCCCCTTCACGAGTGAGATCTGCTCTCTTAAATCGTTCCACAGCTTGGTATAATCCGTGTTTGCGTCCAAACTGTTGTTGTGCACCGACAGATCAAAGCTGGCGAAAAACAGCTGGCGGAGGTAGAACAACCCCACATTGACATAGCGACTGCGAACGGAAATATTCAGAATACCATATAACTAAGGCAGACATTTCAACCGACCTCTGGATGATTTTGGCGATCAGGTCGTCTGACAGTGGCTCCTGTGTCTTGTAATGGCTCGACATCTTTTTCAGCACTTCGGGCTCCCAGCACCTGAGACATGACCCATTCCCCCACTCAGTCACGACGTTCCAATGAACCCAAGACAAAAGACGGTGTCAACTAACCAGTTTTCGAGCATCTGCGACGGCGCTTCCACGAAATCGCGCGCAACGGCCGTACCATGGAACCGTGCATATCTCGTCCGACTCAGCAAACCATGGAACACGTGCCCCATCTCATGGAAGAATGTCGTCACATCGTCGTGTCGCATGAGTGCCGGTCGCTCCGGGGTTGATTTCGCTAGATTGGCCACCATAGCCGTCAACGGATATTGTCGTTTCCCATTCGAGAGTTCATAGCCAGGGAGAAGGCCCCACACAGCAGCATGCGGATATTTGGAATCTGAAAAAGAATGAGCGTGCGCAACGTGGTGATGGGGCCTTCAAAGCACCGTACCGCGAGGGAACAGATCGAGATAGCAGTACCCGACGAAACTCGATTCATCTCTGGCATCCTTTTCCCAAACCGCGAACTGTCGGACATCTGCATGGACGTCAATCACTCGTTCAGAGCCAAGCTCAGCACATCCCAGAAAGAAAGACTCACCGGGGTGCCATACATTCCGTGCATCGCCCCTGATCTCTACGAATTTCACCCCCAGCAGGTTCTGGTATATATCAAGGATAGAGCTGACAACGACAGACACTGGGAAGTACTCTTTGACAAGGGAGTCATCGAGACTCAGGTTACGCTCCAAGTAGAGGCGATCATAATATCTGGCGTAGTACAATTAGACAAGAACCATTGAACAGATCTGAAGGGTGTACCTGTAGTCCCAGATGTAGAAGTTGTCATCGATTGGCAAGCCGCACTTGATATGCTCCTCCCTTTTAAGCGCGAGAAGGGTGGCGCGTTCTTGAATACCAAGAGGATCAAGATGGCTCTTGAGTTCGTCCAGAAACTACACAACAAAGATGAGGGATAGATAGAAATTCACGAACAACAGCGTGACATGCCTGCTTTGCATTGGCCGCACTCTTGACCATTTTTACTTCCGTAATGTAGTCTGCCCAAGAATCATAATGCAGGATCTCAGCGATCTCCCTGCGTAGGCGGAGGGCAGTATTCAGGTATTCAACGTTGATCACTAGTCTACCATCGTAAGCCTCGAGAGCTGCTTGGCGTGTTTTCGGGTCATTGGCATATTTGAACTGACAGCCGCAGCCGTCAGGAATTGACAGCATGCATCGAGAAGGCAGAGACAAAGCTTACGACGGGGAAGATATCGGGCGTTTTAAACGTGACTTCGTACAACACCTTGCCACCTTCCGTACGTTGAGTGTATCCGGAGATCACGTCCTCTGGGACACCATCCAGTTCTTCACGCGTAAAGGTGATGCGACCCTGTGCAAAGCAAGTTTTTGATGGATCGTTGCGAACGCGCAGAGCGACTCACATTCTCCTCGTTGTAGTTTTGCTACGAGATTCAAACATACAGTTTCAGCATCCTCACCTACCTGAGCAAAAAGATAACAATCTTTACCCACCGAGAACTTTAAACACGCATCCGAAAGCTCGTCCTTCAAATTCTTCAGCCTCTCCCTATCCTCCTTGCTCTCGAGTGCTAATCCAGCACGTTTCCCATCGAGCAACATTTTATCGACGAGCCGCTTCTGCTCAGCACTCAATGCCTCCCAGGCACCTGTCTTGCGCAGGTTGACAGAGGCGATTACCCTGGCTTTGTACAGATCCTCGCGCATCGATTCTTGGTTCGCGAACTTGCGCACGCGTTCTTCGGATTTGGTAGAGGCATCACGGAGCGCTTTATCCGTCGAGACGTTTTGGTAGAACCCGAGCGGTTCGAGGACGATATCGAACTCAGCCTCTGCTTTGGCAAGTGCGAGCTGTCACACGGCGGAAAGAGGAACACATTGATACGTGCAACTCGAAAGAAAGAAAGAAAATCCAACTCACAAATACCTGCAGGAAAAGTGGACATGCGGAGTCAGCGAACAGCGAAACGAGCGAAACGAGGAGAACGCACTCACGTTGTCGAAATCGAGCTTGTCCTCGGGGAGCCGGACGATCTCGTCACTGACCTGCTTGTTCTTTGCGAGCGCCTCGGTCGTTAGCCGCTCAATATCTTCGACGGTATGCTGCCAGCTCGGCGGGGGTTGTGGGGGCGTCAAGGAGGCCATCGTGGTGTCCGCAGTGAACCTCAGGTCGAGATAGGTGTCTGAGGGTGGTGTGGAGGTGGTGAATAGGTGTCGGTGTTCGAGTACTCGACCTTGTCTGTTGGTAGACGAGGCCAGTGGATGACCATCGATCTGATTAATATTGCGGGCGTGCGTGACTGCCCCGATATGGCCACGATGGTTTAGCACTCGTCCAGAGAGACAGAACAAGCGTCTTGTCGTCGCCGCAGGGAAACGACCGACGAGGTTCATCGTCATCACTCAGACGACCAATGGAAAACTTTTTGGCTCACAGCACGGGTAAACCCAAGCAGCGTTTGGACCTAAGAAATACACACAAAACAGTACAACATTGGTAGGCTTTCGCTAACCACCATCGACCTTTCGAATCATTCGTCTGTCGCGCTCTCCAACGACCGCAATAATCCCCTCATTCTCAAGTGCTTTCACGACCTCTGCAAACTCGACCGTGTCCACACGAATACTGCTCTGCTCGCCCAGCTGCCTCATTGCGTCGCCCCACCGAATACCCCGACCCCTCGCTCCGCCGGCACCGTCCAACATAACCAAGAGCTCCCTCCGCATGTCGTCGCGCAGTTTCCTCTGTCCAACCCCAGTTCCTGTGTTAAGCAGGCCCATATCAATCTTGCCCGTGCGTGGGTCCATTGCACTCGTCCTAATCGCCTCGCGCATAAGTCGACAAGCTTCTTGAACGTCCTGGAGCTCAACATGCGCGGCGAAACGCATGCGAGCGTGTGCTTCAGAGAGGCGGATCATGCTTTCTAGCTGACGTGTGGTCGCAGTGATGCGTTTCTCGGCTGAACGAGGCTCGTTGGCTCCAATAGCACGAAGGGAGACATAGGATGCGACGAGTTCGTCACCCGCTTCAGAACTGAGCACGGGGTGAATATGCGTTCGAGCATATTCAATGTATGCAGAAAGTTCTTCCAGAGGCTAAGCTGTACCGTAAATCCACAGATACTTAAAACTTTCGAGATCAAACCAACCAAGATGTCATGCCCTCCGGTGTCCGGAGTATCTTCAAGGTATAACCCGACAAGGTGTTGCGCCAGCTTCCGGTCCAGTATCTCGTCAACGCGATCCAGAACGAGATAGAGCAAATCAAACCGTGATATCAGAGTCGGAGGAAGGTCAATGTTTCGGGTGATCGGCAAGTTCACGTTGTATTTCGACTCGACTGGATTGGCTGCAGCGAGAATGGAAGTTCGAGCATTCAACGTGGTGATGATGCCAGCTTTTGCTATCGAAACAGTTTGTTGTTCCTAGTCGTGCCATGAGTCGATGCCACCGAGATCAAGTTTGCCGACTGACCATGACTTCATGAAGGACACTACGAGTTGCGTCCGACATCTTATCAAATTCGTCAATGCAGCAGACGCCACCATCACTCAAAACAAGAGCACCACTAGGCATGCCATTAACTACAAAAAAAGGGGGACGCAGCAGCACAAACTTGCCTCTCTAGAACTAGTTGTTTCGAGTCTGGATCCCGGGTAACATATGCAGTGAGACCAACAGCCGATGAACCTTTTCCGGATGCGTACACGCCTCGAGGAGCGATTTTGTGCACGTACTAGGACCTTTAGCTTCGTGTACGTAGAACACGAATATGAAAGGTTACCTGCAGAATTTGGGATTTACTTGTACCGGGATCACCAACAAGCAAGACGTTGATGTCTCCACGATATCTCGGCCCTCCACCCCCGCCACCTCTTGCAATGCTCTTGTTCGTTCCACCAAATAGCTGAAGCAGTATTCCCTTTTTAACGTCTTCCATCTCCCAGATAGACGGAGCAAGTGATCGTGCTAGAAGGTCATATAGATCATGTCTTCTACTAAGCTCGATGAGTTTCGCCTCGAGTTCGGCCTTGTGTATTTTGCGTGTCCGCATACCTCCGATGACGTCTTCAACTTGGATATGTACGACATCGAGGTATGTCTTGAAGAGGCTTTTCATTGTCCGCTGGCGGGGGTTCACCCTGACTGGTACACTCCTAAAGATTCCGGTAACGGAAAGGCGATCACCCGGTTTTGCCATATCGACCAGCTCATCATAAACGCTCAATGAAACAGTATGAGGCGTCTGACCATCGGGTACTGCGTCTGGAGTCTCTTGTAGCCTGATGACTTGTCTGTCCGCGAATTCGCAACGGTTGTGTATGAGCGACATTGTGCCAACAGACGCACAGACATCGCGAGGACAGCGACCAGGTTCTTCGATTTTGCCTCGGTCAATTTCGACTTGGACGGTATGGGAGCAAGTAAGGCATCGGAAAAATGCCACCTTCATGTCTGGGATAACTGGAGTGGCACGAATGACGAGACCCTTGATGCAGATGAGCTTATCGGTATCTGCAAAGCCATTCTAAAACCACCATAACACAGACAAAACGGAGGGATCGATTTACCGCTTGGATTGAGTTCGCGCATGTTGACAGACTTGAGTCCAAAGGGTCGCACTTTGTATACCTTGCCCATAATATCGGCGATTTCTTCGTCACCTTGCTCACCTTGCATGCCTTCCGCACCAGCTTGCTGGTCTTCGTCGGCAATTTCCAACATGAGATCCTTCAGCACCTGATCCATCGCGGGTATAACTTCCTGGGGGTACTTTTGGAGCTGTCCAAACAACTTCTTGCAGGTGGGGTAGGCGAGTAAGTTGACCATGTCCAAGTTCAAGTTGGTCTGTCCAGTTTGACGCATAGTCCGTAGCTGGGTTTCGTAAAACACGACCTCAGCTTCCTCTGGAGAATCGAATACAGCGGTGGGCAGGTTTTGTTCTCGATCGTGCAGTGCACGATACTTTGGTTTGAACCCATGAAGGAATTCGCGGAAGAGCTTCATCGTCTCGGCAAGGTTTACAGTGGTGCCCCATATCGCACGAATTTCATCGGGTTCATCTGTCGGGGCGGCAGGTGCGGAGAGGTTAGGAACAGATGACGGTGGAATGGATATATATGTTCCGTCAGAATTCAGGTTGTCGCTCGGCGAGTCGTTGTGATACGCTCTCCGGGCGACGCGCCGAGGCGTGGTAGATGTGAGAGAGGAGTGAATGTCCCCTCTACGGTTTCTGGGCGTCTTGAGTGGGGTGAAACTGGCAACGCGCTTGGCCAGCGGGGTCGCGGGGTCGCTACCCGGGAAGAATAACCGCTGTGGGCTGGTCTGTGGAGCTGCCTCCATGTCGACATCGTCGATGTCGGACGTCGGGAAATCGATTCTGGGTGGGGAGGACATTGTACACGTCGTAAATGTCTGCGATGGTGAGGAAGATGTGCACGCGTCGCGACGCGTCCCATGATCCTTTAGGGTAGGCCCAGCCTATTAGTTGCGCCGCAACGCATGGTCTTTTGTCAGCAACTGCTGTTCTGATATTCAGATGGCTCCCGAAACTGGCTTGGACGATGTTCATCAGGTTTGCTTTAGCGCATGGTGGTAATTAACATCTGACAAGGCAGAACAGACGAGCGTTTACATTCCACTTCAGGAGCCTGGTAAGGATATGCCACCTCGTGTTACGCGCTTCACTCACGCCTAGATCAGATACAGATGATGTCGAGTCCTATACGTTGTTTCCAGATAGAGATCTTCTAAATGGCTATGGATTACGCCTCACTGCATATAAAATGGCATGGTCCAAGTGCCTACAACGGGTCCAGGTATGCATCAAGTAGTATATACGACATATACTGAACCGGAGCAGGAGTCAATCCACGCTTTGCACGCCCCAATCGTGCACAGGGTAGCAGAGCTGGCCAACAGTACATACACGGACACGCTTCCTGGTCTGCCATATGCAGAACTGCCAGTTATACCAGTGACTAGTAAGCATTCTGGGAAATCACGAATATCGCACCTAACATGGCACTAGTCTTTGGAACTTCTTCGTCGATCTTTGACGAAATCTCAGCGCGTCTTGAAACAGAAGGACAAGATGGCCTCTTTGATGACAATACCGGTATTCATGTTGTCACTCACCTCTTCCCGCAAGATTGCTCGAACCTCACGTCTGCAATGAAGACCCTTATCACTGGCTTCATAAATAAAACTGAGGAGGAATTAGGCATGTGGGTGTGGCTTCTCTGGGTCAGACACCTAACATTCTTCTAGACTCAATCAAGCGGAAGCCTGCAAGCTCTCTGTCCACGGTCGACATCAGTCTGCTTCAGATATGGTTTGGGGCGCTCTGCGCATCAAGAGGTAGTAACGTCGAAAAATTATCGATATCTATCTAATCAAGCATCGTAGGTTCACATGGTAACACAACTCGTCTAGTTGCCATTATGCACGATTTCGAGCAATTCGACCCCCTCGTCGTGCAGGACCTTTTTGAAATTTCCAGGTACTCGATGCCTACCTTGTTTCAGTCAACAGTTCTCTTGACACTACTTAATTAACAGCCTCGCGATTCCCCAACTCCCCCTTGTTTTTCTTCTTTCACTGGCATCTCCCCCTACACCATCGTTCATTCATGCTACTTACCCTCGATCGACCTTGTCACGCTTGCAAGTTCGAAGCTGCTCGTTTTCAGCAAGTAAAGATGTCCTGCACGACATTCTACTGAAGGTAAATTATTGCCTATGATGGATTCAACATCTAGTTTGAGCTTTCCGTCAGACGTTCTTTGATGTGGAGTTTGATCCCGATCTCGTCCTTGGACCAGCAGTGATTGAATTTCTCGTCGATTTCTTTGGGAGACATTCGCCATCTCTTGATGGCTTGATATCCATTTTGCAGGTAACAATTCCTATTAACCCCCCGCGGTTTTGTTTTTCACCTATAACCCCAGCTAGCCCATATGAAACATTTCGAAGAGCCCCTTACCGTCTTCATGTCTAGTGAAGGCCTCCTGTCCAGGAATTTGGTTGACCCCGACTCAGCCCCCTTCCTCAACTGCATTCTTGCTCGCGTCCAGAGTTCGTCCCTAGTTCCAAATCCTTCCACTGGTTGGTTGGCTGGGGGTGTAGACGAGCTTCTCGTACTTGCTCAGACTGCCCAGGCAACCTTTCAGAGAAAGTCGAAATTACTTCGCGTATCCTTCCGAGTTCTCCTCGTTGTACAACATCTCATGGCTTCACTCGGCCACAAGAGTGAAAAAACTCTTCCTGAGCTGATGTGTACAGCTTTGAAGGGTCGTCTGGGGACTTGTTATAAATACCTGTGTGCACTAGTCAAGTAAGTAACCCATATCCTATATTGCTTGAATTGTTGACTTTTTTTCCCCAGAAAATTACAAGCAAAACAACTGGACGAACTGTTGTCGGACCTGAATGATTTCTTTGCTGAAGTTCCAGCTCTGGTGCAAAACGCGGAAGAGGAGATCATATCACGGCTCAATACAGCCCGCTCGGTTCATGGTAGGCATGACGACGAGTCACGGGAAGTGAGAAATGTGGCGGAAACAGTTGGGGACTGGTTGCTTGAATACTTTCGGTGCGGGTTTTCATTCTGCCCTTGCATTCAGAACTGACGCATGTTTTAGATGTCGCCTTGTCTCCCTTGAAGAGCTACCCCTGTGGGATGTATGGTATACTGGCTCTACCCCTTTTCCCTCCGAGGTATGGCCGACACAGCCTGTCTCTCGCTTGCTGATCCGTCTCCATTCTCATAGCTACTCAATCCCTCCCTGCGTGCTTCGATATTCTCCGGTTTGCTACATCCCCAAGACTACGGCGCAATGACGATGACAAACAATGACACCGATGTTGATGACGAAGATACCCTGTGGAACATGCCTGACACAAGTATCTTGTTTCAGCGTTACTTGGAGAGTGGGAAGATGGTCAATGTGTTCGACTGGTTTGAGTCTTTCACGGTCGTCCTGGAGACACAAAAACGCCGCATGATGAGCGGTGAGTCGGTACCTGATCCGCTGACCCAGACTCCCACCAGGAGAACAAGAAAACAGGGGCAGATGAATGATGATGAGCGCAGCGCCCATCAGAGCGAAGAACAGCTCGAAGAATGGAGGACCTCGGTCCAGGCACGCTTTATTCGCTCGCTACATGAGCTCGACTACATGGGGCTCGTCAAGCACACAGGCCGTAAAGCAGACCACGTGATGCGCACCGTATTTGACATTCTCTGAGCGCACGAGTAGGTGTATCGTGATATGTATTGTAAATTGCGATTTGACTTGACACAGTGGTAATTGCCGACACGGCGACGACATTAGTTGTCTCATCGTCCATGTGGTCGTGACGTGCATTACGGTGCCAGTCAAACCGTGGATAGGCTACTCTCAGGGACCCCGTACTGAGATGTGTCAACATAAAATGCAGTTGGAACTCCGTTACTCTTTCTCATCGTTGGTCAGCGCTCCTTGCAACACTCTTAAGCCGACCACTAATCCACACGCACAGTGCTTTTCGCAACTACTGCACCCTCACACTCTTTTTCCATTACACTCCTTCCACTCAACAATGTTTAGCCGTGCCATTGTTTCCCTCGCTCTTGCTGCTTCGGCCTTGGCCAACGTTTTCGTACGTTAGCCAAGAACCAACTTGAACACGGTGGTGACTGTTACTCGTTGAAACAGATTACCTCTCCAGTCTCTTCCACCAGTTGGCCTGCTGGCCAACAGGCAACCATTGCCTGGCAAGATGACGGGAACTCACCATCCCTCGACCAATTTGGCCTGGCGACCTTTGCTATTTACGTCGGGAATGCGAACCAACAGGTACGAACGGCGACATGATTCCCATCACCGATGTCTCATGTCGTGTCCAGACACCTATCCAGCCGATTGCTAGCAATGTCAACGTGTCGTCCATAACGTCTTTGGCGTTTACACCAGATGCTAGCATCGGACCTAACAGTAGCGAATAGTGAGACCGTTCTTTTACAAAAATCCTTGCCGTGATACTAAGCCAAATACGTCTGACAGCTTTATCCGTGTCACCTCTTCGTCGTTCAAGGACCCTAAGTCGTCTCAGTACTTTGAAGAAGCGTTCTCTGCCAAGTTCACGTACGCAACTACGTCGTTGATCCTCGCCGACGTTGTCTAATGTCTTTTTGAAACAGTTTGAGCGGTATGAGCGGCACGTTCAACTCTTCCGTTCAGGCTGAGATTAATGGCCAATCCACGGCGCCGATCGGTGTGCCTACTAGCTCAGGCTCGGCGGCAAGTCAGTCCATGACAAACTTGGTTCCATCAGTAGCTGCGTCGACCGTACCCGCAGCTACAGCGAGCGCTACTGCATCCGCGTCGACAAGCGGCGCTGGCAAGCCTGTCATTGCTACAGGCTTTGTCGCCCTCGCCGCAATGCTCGTTGGTACCTCCCTCCTATAACCTGGATTCTCATTCCTGTCCCTTTCCTTTCCCGTCGCTTGATTCGAATTTCATGCGTGAAGTAATTTGGTTTACTGTATTTTCTTTGCTTTCTCCCTGGTTTTCTCTCATGGTTGCAGAGTAGTCTCTGCTTCGTTTTAGTGATTTACGGATTTGGTGAGAAAAAAGACAGTGTTTGACGAGGCTAGAACGACATGTGGATGCTCGTTCCCAAGACTTTTTCTCACGCCTTGACGAGGTTGGTAGAGATTACGGCGTGTCGAATAATAGATATACTCATAGTCCAACAAAAGAATACCCCGATGTCGTGTACATGTCATTTCCCTAACGGAATAGCCTGAACTATAGCCACACCATCAATGGGATACAAACGAGTTATTTCATCTGTACGGCATATGACGTGAAGACATCTCAGCCTAGTATTCGATGACCATGTTATGCAGCGTGCAGGCGATTGGTTCAAGTACACTTGGACCACCTGTCGGGTCCACCGGAGAAGTTGGCATCTCCAAAAGTTGCCCTTTCCACCACCGCAGTCTGTGGAACCACCCCATCGAAAAGCAATCCCTAGTAATCCGGAGCGAGCGTCAGTCAGAACCACACGCACCAACGACAATATCTATCCGCCACGATGTCCACCCCTTCCCCTTCCCCTCCCTCTTCTTCCGCCCCCTTTCGCACTACCAGCACCCTCTGTGTGTCCCCCTGAACCTTCTGTGGC
This sequence comes from Singerocomus inundabilis, assembly GCA_038089075.1. NCBI lineage: Eukaryota > Fungi > Basidiomycota > Agaricomycetes > Boletales > Boletaceae > Singerocomus > Singerocomus inundabilis. The sequence goes on from JBBPKD010000925.1 coordinate 12,770, forward strand.
CCGCGGCGACTGTGGTCGTTGGATGATCACCACGTCTGGTGCTGCACCACCCCCTCCCGCCTCCGGACGCTGCAAAATGCTCGAGACGACCGTCGCGGGGACGTTGCTAGAAACATGCTCCTCCCGGTGATGGTGTTTACCCGGCCTTCCACCGCCGTCCGCTACTGACCCAGACCCAGACTCACCGCCCTTGTCGCGTTTTTTGCGATCGCCACCCGAACCTGGTGCGACTGCCATACCAACACCATTTAGGGCCGCTTCGAATTGACGACCGAGTCCGATCACAGGTCGGCTTTTGCGTTGACCTTGACCTTGACCTTGCGCTGGGCCAGGCCCAGGCGAGCCAGGGAGTGCGTTTTCCGTGGTCACTGGCGAAAGTGGCGTCTGGCCTGCGCTAGATGTAGACGTAGGCATAGGCACGGGAGTATCACCTTTCCCCGGGTGCGCACGGCCGTGCGGCTCCTTGGGAGGCCGGTGTCGGGGACCGTGTCCAGCAATTGATGCCGGGG
>JBBPKD010000926.1:0-13277 GCA_038089075.1 Singerocomus inundabilis
GGTTGCCCAACCGTTACCGGCAAGGGCCTAGATACTACTATTGACGAGGTCAAGAAGCGCACGGGACTCAGCCCCTTTCTTCGTGGCAAACACTCCAGTTTGGATCCGTTTGGTTCTACTAACAGCGATAAGGACGCAGGCCCTGGTCCTCCCCAGGGCATTCCTACGGCGCCCATCTACATGCCCACCTTTCAAGCGATGGAATACTCGCATGCCCCTGCAATCCCCACCTCCGCTGAATCGTCGATCGGTCGCCGTCCAAAGAAGAAAAGGAGGATAAGTGTCGCAGATTCCGTTTCATCCTATTGCAGTTCCAGTGCTCTGAAAGTTGATGATCCTTGTGACGAGCCGATGGCCCATAATGGTTTGCTCCTTGCTGGTAATCCTCGGTTGACACCGGACCAGGAGAGCGTATCGTCCTCGGACATGCAGCCAATTTCCCCGCCGTCGACGATAACACTCCCGCAACTTCTTGACCCATCGCGTGCAGATGAAAACGGGCCCAGTCTGTATGAGCTGTCCTCTCATGGGATACACGGTACAGACGACGGTCGTCCTGAATATTTTCCTGTCTCCCATTCTCGGTCAGATCTCGATAACTCTGACTTTGAAAATTTTCCACGGAAGAGGTATTGTGGAATAGTCGAGAGGAACCTCGAAAAACGTGCAAAGCTGAGTGCCTAGGTCTTTTTGCGGTTTCTTTGTGCACGATTTTTTTTTCTTTGCACTGTGTCGGAGGTCTTATTTTCGCTTGTATTGTCGTTTTCTTTTTTCTCGTCTGTACTACATTTGACACTGTGTTCCCTCTAACGTCTCACGGACGATGACTCCCTCCAATGTCTACTATTCATGCATGCCACCGTCTGTTTGAAAATTTGCTGTCACACGATATGCCCCACTGTCTAATGTTTGTAACATGGTCTGTACGCGCTTGAACGTCTAGTTTTCGGTCCTTGACACTGTTACGAGTACTGTAGTATTAGATGTTTTTCTTTTTGTTTGAAATGAAGCGAGCGTGAAGTGCAGAAAGGGTTGAGCCGTGTATGGGGCGACGACGATCAGTTTTCCGGGATGACGGCTTGAGCGACTTGGACACGCCCCTCTGACCATCCAAACGCATGCCGTCCCTCAATGCTGCCAACCTCACCGTCGCTCTGTCCTCCCTGTTCTTCATCCTGGCTTCCTATGCCGTCCTCCTTGGCGCGTTCCTCCCACTCCCCCCCATCCCTGTACGTCCACCCAACAGCCCACCCGCCCCGCTTGCACCTGACGTATCCGCACCGCCAGCTGCTTGACGTCCTGGCTCGCGACACGCACTACAAGTACTTTGTACTGCTAATTATACCCACCAGCTCGTACTTTGTCATCGCAAACTGGATCGGCTGGCAGTACTACCAGAACTCGTGACGCCACTAACGAGCCCGTGCGCCCACAACGGCAGCGTGTATGCTCTCTGGTTACCCTCGCCAATTTCAATGTAATTCAATGTACCTCGTGTCTTGTTGTTTCATGCATGGAGATCAGCCAGATCACTCACCAGGTCGATCGTCCAAGGCGGACGCGCCTACACGCCTCCTGCAATGATCCATGTGGCACTGGCATCTTCACGGCGCGCACACAACCCCTTCCCGGACGCTTTTCGCTAATCCAACGCTGTCCTTATCTGCCACGTGTCGCTGTACATGAAGAGAGTATGGTACCGCAAAACCTTTCTAGACATGTCCACGCCGCATGCTCGATAGATTCGGACCCTGCTCTCTCTATCATACACTTAATACTACCAACACCGTGTTCAGGGGGAGTTTAGCTTCACAACATCCCGTCGTCCACTCATCTGTCTAGCATCAATTCAACCGCATGCCATGCCACCGGGCAAAGATGACATGTATGTCGCAATTTCAGGGTGGTGGCTCAGGCGATCGTGACTTGTCAGTGGGGGGCCGAGACCGCATCCGCACTTGTTTGAGCTCTTGCCACAACCGACTTCGCTCAGGCTCACTCTGTGTCGGCCCAACCGATCTCGTTGGACTTGAGTCGCGGTAGGAAACTCTCGAACGTGCTGGGCTCGGCTGGCGTCGCGTACTAAGGCGCGGTCGTGGTGATGGTGGTGGCTCGTCGGTCGCCGCCGTCGACCTGGGGCGAGCAGGCCTCGGTTCTCGTCCTCGGGTAGCTAGTTTTGGGTGATGATGGGTGGCTGCCTCTGCACGTGGTCGGCTAGACAGAAGACTAACAATGCCAGGCTTTGGGGTCGGTCCATTGCGACGGTTACCATGCTTGCTTGAGCCTGCGTCGGAATCCTCGGTCTCGGTTTCAGCACCCACATTTCGCCGGGGGTATGCATTCCTCGTGGCCTTTGCTACCAATGGACCGGTAGGCTTTGGTACGGCCACAGGTGAACCATTGGTTATGGTCGGCAAGCGTAAGTACCGGGCACGACTGTCCATGATTAATGATCGTCCTAGCTTGGTAATCCTTGGGCGATGTCACTCACGCTATCTCCTTAAGGTGACGCTTCGTTTTGTAGGTCTGGTTCCATTTCTCAAATGCTCGTGCTACCTCAAATTCATTAGCGGACTAGGACCTTGAATGAATCTCAGACGTACAAAGAACGGCTGTAGTGTGAACTTCACGTGCTTGCTTGGCTTGCAGGGCCTGAGGCATTGCAGCTCGCCATATTTCCCAAAACTTTGTCTTTGTTCGCGACGCACGGAACCGTATTGCTGGCAGGGACTTGGCGAAATGGTGTCAGCAAAAGGGCATGAGTCCAAGCCGTGCTCACTCACTCTGGTCTTTGAGTGCCATATCCCAAAAGCGCGGAAAAGAAGGTTCTTTTGACTCTGTCTTGCTACTTGGTGGACCTTTAGTGTTGACGTCAGCCCTCGGATTACTGTTGCACAGTCGGCAACTTACTATGGGGTGCAATTTTTCTTCCATATACTTCTCCTTCCATCTATCCCATGCAACCTGCATGGAAACTCGATCAAACTCGGCCTGTTTCTCCTGCAGGAGAATCCGCTTATGCCGTCGAGCACGAGCTGCACTTGACCATTTGTGGAACATGCGTCGTATGCTTTCTATTTTTTCTCTTTTTTAAAGAAAGGAAAATATATTCGGTGGAAAAAAGAACCCACCTGCTCGCTTGATGTCGAGGTGACTTTCCATAAGACTTAGGTCTTCGACGTGTCTCAAGCATATGTTCTTCCATTTGGTGAAGACGAATCTACCAGGAAAAAAAATGGTCAGATACGGTCCTTTACAAAAGCAACCCTCCCTTTACTTCAGAACAGCTTGAGAATATTTTTGACGAACTTCGAGCTCTCGAAGTTTAATTTCAATGACACGATTTGTCCAGCGGCTCAAGGCATCCGCCAACACCCGCTGTGGACGAGGTCAGAATTTCGGGCTTTCCAACCGGTGCAAAACCCACCATATTGATTCGAGTGGCAATTTGCTCTTCAGCCATACGATGCCAACGCCTTCGATTCGCTTTAGTCTGCCACACTGTACAAAGTCGTCGTTTGGAACAGCGAGACACAGACACAGATTTGTTAGGTGACTTACTTTTCATCCATTCCCCAAGTCTACGTGTTTCCAGAGCTTTGAGTTTGTTTTCTCGCTTCCTTTTCGCAAGCTTGGATTTCCATACATTCAATGCCCATCGTTGTGTGATAAACTTCTCCACAATTTTTGCATGTTTCAGTAGCTTCAACTTTGTACGCAGCTGAACCCTCCATTTCAAAAGCGCATCATACTGTATCCGGGAAAGGTGTCGTTGGATCGCGAAGGTCCGGCGGTTCTGATAGACAGTGTAAACCTGATACCAAGTTTCCAAGGCGGACGACAGTGTTGACGAATTGGATCGCATGCCGAAGGCAAGCGCACAGTCTAGACATTGTCAACACACGACTCATAACAATATATTCTACTTCACCTTCCAGTCGGCGAAGCTGGCGCATCCGTTCCCTCCAGATCGCCCATGCACCCTTGACGAGGCGCAAAGCTCTGACTCTCTCAAGGAGCTTGCCACGCTCGCGGGCCTTCCACACTCGAGCAACAGCTCGGACAAGTACACCATCCTGTCTAGCAAGATGTTTATCTGCCCTCCTTTCCATCCCCTGCAAGGGTATTCAACTCAAGTATACCTGAATAAACTCATGGACCTACACGTATCCGATCTCGAGCAGTTTTCCATGATCTGATCGCCTGCTTCATCACATGAATATTGTAAAAACCAGTAGCTATTTGACGATCATGGCTACGCGGGCGGGATATTTCCCGGGCCTTAGTAAAGTATAGAATTTTGGAGGATGGACGCACGCGTGTTTCCTCCACACCTGCACAACTTGACGGCTGATTCGGTGACTGATCGTGGATGCTACCACCTTTTCAGCATCGCCGACTGCGAGGACTCGTTTCCAACGTTTCCAGGTTTGCACTACTGCACTACATGTTGATCTGCGGTAGAATTGATCTGCGGTTATTTCTAAGCGATCGAGTTTGGACAAACTTGACTTCCAACGCAAGAAAAAACGTAGAATGACGCGTTCATTATATTGTAGTTCAGATAGGTGTGAGCGAAAAGACTGTCGCCACTTTGCCCAGGCATCTTTCTGGGTCTTTAGATCACGTCTCTCGCGAATAGTCTTCATTTTTGCTCGCATGTCGTTTCGCCAGGCGATCTGCCTCCTCTCCTTTAGTTTTGATTTCCATAATGTCAACGCTACGCGCAAACAACGGGTATTTGCAAGGGCAATAGCTTGATTCTGGTTCTCCATGAGTGAGACCACGGCATTACGCCATCGTCGGAGGGCTGACCCAAGGATAACGTTGTCTCGAGCTTCAGCGACCTGCTGATTTGTCGTCTGGAAAATGTCATTGGGTTACTTGATTCGAGACGATAGAATAAAGGAAGGTCCGCACAATCAACCACTGGTAGCCGAGTAACCATATATCCCAGCAGCGTTCTAGAAGTTTGTCGTTGCGGAACTTATCCGCATCTTCTTCATCTCGCGCCACTTTTATTTTCTTCCACGCATCTTCTTCATTGATCACGCTACCCTTGCGCTCGCGAGATTGGGGTGGTGTTGCTTGAACGTGAAGTTCGGGCTTGGGTAATTTGATTGGCGAAGGGGCACGAGGGATGAGACGGTTTCGAGGTTCAACTACCGCTGCCTTTGTGGGGAGTACCGTGCGGACTGCTGCTCGATAAGAAGGTGGAGTGTTTGACGAGAATGGTATCATGCCATCCGTGGTATCCGAGGTATCCTCCCAGGTGGGAACACGTCGAATTGGTTCCTGACAGGTATACTGGGGTCGAGGGGTTGCCGGATGAGTGAGACTTGGAGGCAGAACGGGGTTGGCTACGCGGGAAGGTGGTGGATTTGATGATCTTGCTTGTGACGTACCCCGGGGCCTAGTGATATCGTAACATGTGGATTCGTCATCACGTTCTGGGTCAGATGAGCATTCCTCCTGACCCCCTTCTGTCTGCCCCGTATCTTGAGTCTCTTCATTTCCATCACGGTCTTGATGGGAGTGGAGCGTGAATACATCATCATCATCATCACGTACAGGGGCCAAGAGATATCCCGGAGAGCGAAACGATTTCGGAAACGAGGTTTGTCGGAGTTGAGGAGGGGTCTTAGGTCTAGACATCGTACGCGGTGGCATATTTCCATAGCCGTACTGCTTCTTCACCCCATCCCACTTGACTTGCCAACTCGGACCTCTTAGCTTACAGATCTCCAACAGCCTCCCATAGTGAACGGTGTCGGTCTGGCTATCGAGACCCCGATCGTGTAATTCGTCGTTGTAGGCCCTCAGGCCTGAAAGAAAAGAGGTCGCGTTCGGTGAGATCCTCCCAACTACTGCATCGAGAAAGTCGACCTCTATGGGAGACAAGGTCTGCAGTTCCGACTTGGATACTGCAGAGGCTCGTGAAGCATCCGATACTATGAGCGACGAAGGGGCATTTAAAAGCAACGACTTGGCGGGCGATGAGGTGTGAGCGGGTCTGAAGCCAAACATGGACGGGCAAGCGCAAACGCGTTCAGTGCAAGTTTTTACGCGACGCGATAGCACGTGAGTACACTGATTATCTAACAACATCACAGCCACTCAATGACCCTTCAAAAGCGCTATTTCTGCATCCTTGACGCGATTGCTCTCCTCACAGCTATGCATAGTTACTCTCGCTCAGTCATCACACGGTAGATATCAAGCAGATGCAGCGCTCACCGTAGTAACGCTTCCTGCAGTCTTGCAATCTCTGCAGCAAGCTCATCCCTTTCAGCGACCAGCTCCGTGATGCGCAACCCTTGGTCTCGGTCCCTGAACTCGTATTGATTCTTCTGTCGTTCAACTGTTTGCAACGTTTTCACTGCCTGGGTAATGTCGAACGAGTCCATGTACTCTGAGAGCACCTTCACTCTTGCCTTCATGCCATCGGTATAATCGAGCGCGTTTTCGGCTGTAGTTGGTGATGCACTAGAGACTGTAGATATGTCTTCCGGAAGCGCAAAAAGCGGTAGAGAATTCTCTTGTGGTTCGTCACTGCCCCCTGTCTCGGATGGGTCATGTCGGCCACAGTCATCCTATGAGAGAAAGCGCCGATCAGATTTCCAGGCGTTTGCATGCAAACAGCGTTGCTGAATACCCCAAGGGAAAGCGCTGACCTGATCCTGGAGCTGCCCTGGCAGCCTGCCCTCACGTTCTTTTCCCTTCCTGCCGTGCGATATGATAGAGACGGGCTCGGGCTCACCAGATTGTGTGATCCGTAGTGTGGTTTGAGGTGGTGTGAACAGCGATCCACATCCAGGAGACACCGGATCAGTAGCTGGCTCTACCACAGTACCTTCAATGGATGGAACCAGGCGTTGTTTCTTGGGGGTTGAAGGTTGGCCTCCATCTTTAACGGCAGACACCACCGACTCAGGGCTGTGAGACAAGCCAAGAAAACTGTAGGTCCTTGGTGGCCGTGCCTCCATTTCACAGTCGATCTCGGTGAGTGCCGGTGAAGGGGGTTGAGTGATGACCTGGGCATTGGGAGACGATGTAAAAAGTCCTGGTTCACTTGACGGATCAGCACGACGAGCAGGACTAAGATCTTGTTCACGTTGTTTCAGACCAGCTTCAATGTTCTCTAAACGCCGCTTGCTTTGTGGGGTTACTACCGACGGATGGACCGCTGCAGGAGTGTGTTCCTGCAACAGGTGTTGTGGCCGGGATATAGAAGCCAGTTGTGTCTTTGTGCCTGCTCCCTCCTTGGATGACTGAGGGGGGAGGGTCGGTGATGAGCCCGAAGCATGGATCATGCCCTGCTTTGGGAGGTCATCCGCCCAAGCTAGAACGGGAGTTATCTCAGAGCCTGAGCACGGTTAGATGAGGACGATCTTACACCAGAAATTACACCTGGTCGGGTCTGCTCGGACTCTCTTGCAACAGTAAAAATCACTGATTCAACAAGTATCACATGTGAGGGGCCTGCATGGTGGAACCGTGACGGCGCGGGCATCATGAGTCGCACCGGTTTGGATGCTTGGAGGTGTATGATGTTCGCTTCGCCGCTTCCTGCATATGTTTGCAGTAGACTTTCCCATCAGGACCAATCGCGCTGTAAGACATGACACGGAGAGTGGCAGAGGTCGAACACGGTGCTTATCTAACCACAAGTGCCATTTTACATCGTATCGCGTACAAAGCCCAGCGTACCGAGGGACGAAGCAAGCAGCTCCAGGATGCGCTCGCTCTCTTTCTCTTGTATCTCCAACAACTCCTCCAGCTCCGACAACAATTCCTTGTGTTCCAAGAGTATGTCCCCGTGCATTCGAAGGAAGACATTTTGCAACGTTTGGACAGCTTCGAAATCTCTATGTGACCGTAGACGTCGCTTGAGCGCTTGTATAAATTGCCGCAGGTGGTCTAAGGTAGCCAGCGACCGTAGCTCGATATCAATCGCAGCGGGTGACAAACTCTTGATGTAGCCGAAAAGTTCATCATCAGCTGTAATGAGGATATAACCATCAGACACAAGCAAGATGTAGCACGCTCTCTCACAATTGTCACTCTCGAGTTTCGCCAACTTTGTCTGAAGAATGCTCTTTGTTTTAGCCATAACCTTGTCCAAGCGCCTCTTCTTTTCGGTTTTATTTTCCTTCTGCTCTTCGATGGCAAATCGATGCTCGACACCAGGCAATGTAGGGAGGAAGAAGGGGGCTTGTTCAGGCTTTTTGGGCGGCTCAGCCGGTTGGTTCCGTTGCTAAGTGTCTCATCCGATTAACTCAAGTGCAAAGTCCAAGTACTATCACACTTACTTGGATAACCTCGAGGTTCAACAATGTTTGCCATCGTGATCGGGGAAGTAAAGTCAGAGTAACAAGATCTCCATCCAGTTGAGGAGGTGTGGAGAAGACGTCCACAGGTTTATTCTCCACCGTTAGTCCCACTAACGCTTCCGAGGCTGAGGAGGGACAAATCCATGAGCCAAGGTGCGATAGAGCTAACTAATCGAGACATACCATCGTCCTCAGTATCTCCTTGCATTGATGGCATCGAGACTTCCGCAATATCCTTCTCAGACACCGTTCGGAGCGTGATTTCGGTAAACTGTGCTCTGTTCGCCCACAAAAATACCCCAACGCTATCTACGTGAGCAGTCGCCAAAAAATCATTCGTGGGTGAAAACGTGACACTCGTAGCGATGCTCGGTGTACGAAATGCGTCGACCAGACTGCCAGTTGGAATATCGAACGTCCGTATTATTGAATCGAGGGATGTAGATACTATCCAGCGAGAGTCTGGTGAGAATGTCTAAGGGCTATTAGTGAGTAGTGTTGTCTGATCAATCAGAGGATGCATACAATGTCAAGAATCCGAGCTTGCGAGCCACACGACAGATCTCTGACTATCCGTCTTGCTTCAATATCGACAACACGCACTGTCACATCATCACAAACAACAGCTAAGAGTCCAGAATTTCGATGAAGGATCATAGAATGGGCAGAGGAAGGCAGGGCCAACGTATAGTCCAATTTTGTAGTATGGAAATCGAAAAACTACTTCCACTTAATGAACACTTCGGAGACGAGGAATCAGCATAGAAACTTACGTTGATAGTTCCATCCAATGTGCTCGCAATAACGAGGCGATTCAAAGTATCGGTGGCTAAACCTGTAATGCAGCGCTCACCACTCTTTGGTCTAGAAGTAGCATTCAGTCGTTCCGTAGCTGCTTGAGAGCAGGATCCGACTTTGAACGTTTTCCGCTTCAAGCCAGATTGCATGTTCCACATGTGAATTTCCCCCGTCGACGAACCTGCAATTCCAAAATTCCCACATGCAGAAACGCAGACACACTAAGCGGGTTTCGTAAATCGTGACCACATGGTAGCTGATAATTCACACCTTCACGGAACCTGAGGAAGATTTTCGTTTGGCACCATCGGAATAACTCCATGTATGTTTACCCAAGCGTTTATTTAACACCGTCCAAGACCGAACCAGAGGTTCATCGGTGTGTGCTGTGAGTACATCATCCCAATCTTTTGATCGTGTCGTCGAATGAGCAATAGATGTAATAGAGGGAAATTTCAGTGATGTCAGAGATTTGGAAAGCACTGTGGCTTGCTTGGCAAGAGAGCCTACCACAGATGGATATCAGCATCTTCTGCTGCTTGCAGCGATATTATACTTACCTTGGGACATCTCATATGATCTCGAGTCACGTACAACAGAGATATATCGCAAGCTCCGATCAGCTGAAGCGGTCAGCAGCTGTTTGCCATCCTCCCCGTAGTATCTGATCAGATGTGGTGGTACATGGTGTCCAGAACGGAATTTGAGTAATCGTGGGGCGGCAGTGGGCGAGTCGAACAACCATTGCTAGTTTACGGTTATAAATGCCAGCAACCAATGAGTCAATGCGCACTTTGACACAGTTATCTTCACCAGATGTAATCAGTATTGGCTGACCGGGCACCCATTGTACAGCGCTGATGGCGCCATCGTGAGCGCCCCTGACAAGATGCAGGAGACGACCACCAGAATTCAAGTCCCAGAGAGCTAGATGCCCGTGAGAAGACACTGAGGCAACAACTTGGCATCCATCTTGCACACAAACAAATGAGGGGATTGATGGTCTGCACAAACGGAACACTAACCACTTCGAAATGATAATCCTCTGATCGCGCCTCCCTCCATGAACATCCTCATCAACCTCTCGTCGGCGCGTATGTCATATACGGATACTTCGCCAGACGTAAAGCCAATACCTACGACATCGACTGCGGGAGATTGCGCTAGTGCTGTGACAGCAGGTGTCGTGCTTCCGAAACCTCGTGTGGTTAGCAATTTCGAACTTGAAAACTTGTGTATACACGTCCTGAAACCAGCAATGCATGGATGACACAGATGTATAGAGAAAAATACTTACCGAGTCCGTATATTCCACAACTGTAAATCTCCTTCATTGCTAGCTACCAGGACCTTGTTCAAATATGTTGCGGGATGTAGTACCATGGCTGCGGTGAAGCCGACATCAAACTGGATAGTACAGGAAAAGGATGGTTCTAGAGTAAAATCAGGAGTGCTGATGGTTGGTTTTGAATGGCTATCCTCACCGTTAGGTGAGATATCCCATACAAGCATTCGCCCACCATCCGCTGTGAGAGAAAGTAAGAGGGATCCGAAAATAACTATAGAAGCCAGTGATGTTCCAAGTGGATTCTTGGCCCGTGAAACCTGTTCAGATCTGTTGACGAAAGTTAATTTCATAGAACGAATGCATATACCTCTTTTCCTCGAAGATATTTGATAACATGGATGCCTGACGCAGCCCAAATTGCATCGCCTTCCATAATTAAACACGAGATTGGATCAGGTTCCTCGGGGCCTGCATACCGAAGACCTTGAGAGAACTCTACTTGTCTCAACAAGTACGAACTCACCAACAAATAATAGAGTCATCTTCCCTCCCTCCCAAAGTGCCCATGATTTGCCGAGGCATGTGAGTAAGTGTATACGCGGGCCCTCTGCCGCTCCCTTATGGGACCGAGCTTGCAAGTAAAATGGTATGTGATTCGTGACCAGTCCAAGTGCGCGGAAGGGAGCAAACAAGCGGGCATCACTGGATGATTTGTGTGTAGTTTCTGATAGTACGGGTTGTGCGGAAGTCCGGATTTTCTTCTGAGGGTGTTCCCTAGCTCCTCCAAGCTCTGTAGACTCTGCCATCACTCGATACTTGTGCAAGGTAAATTTACTAAAAACTTGGACGACTCAAAAGTGCACGAAGCTCACGTGACCAATACTTAAATACTTGATAGTACCTTTACTATCAATGACGATTGATGGTCTTCCCAACCTTTCTTCCGTTCGAGTGCCTTGGGTCACTGATCACACAGCTACACATTTATACTACAATTCCAGACCATTGAGGCTTGAAGCTTGATTGATGTCCTCGAGTCCTCACTTTGCAACATGAGTTCAAGAGGAATCATCTACAACTAATCTAGGCAAGGTCAAATCTAAATGGATGTGCCCCTGTCTCCTTGCACATTTTCTCGCTCTACACTGGACAGCGTTCGTTCCATAGCATCAGCTTTCCCAAGTACTTCTCCAACATTTGTAAAATCTACCACACCTCGAGCCATTTTCACTGCGTCACCTTGTTCGGGATCATTAGTCTTCTTCTCCGTGCATCCGTGGATGACCGTCCTGTGCAGTGAGTATGCATGAACAAAAACGATAAGAATAAGTTGGAGAGCCGACAAAAGTGTGTTGACAAGCCAGGCTGTGCTGACAGGACGAGCATAGGCTTGTGTTACTTCCGCTCTCAAAGTCGCATGCTGCAGAAAAGCAAAGTTCAAGGTCAGAAGGTACCAAAATCGATGAAAATCACAAACAGGAATCGATGCGATCTGCTTCATGCTATCATTGATTGCAGAAGCGGAAGTGTTGGTAGTAAGACCCGCAATGCTTCTCAGTCTTTATTGGAGAGTACTGGAGATAATGACCTCTCCGACTGTGATACCAATTGCACCGCCCAGAGTACTAGGAGTGTGTGAATCCGGATTCTCCGACATGCAAGCGTCCTCGCTTACCACAGGAAGACATACGCCCACATCTTTCAAGGGTATGGCAACTTGGAGTGCAATGAGTGGCACCTATGAATGATAATTTTAACAAGAGCGGCGAAGTGAAAGAGATGACATACCTGGAACGAGCAACCAGTCCCAAGGGCTGTAATACAAGGGTATATTTCCTGAGCAACATTGTAAAGGTGGGTCGCAGGTAATAATAGGAGTCACAACTGTGCTCACACGCTAGATGTACTGTCCGACATGATCATGAGGCCCCATCCAGTGGTCACCACAACACAAGCGCCCCACATGATTGGATGATACGACCCAATGCATGCAACAAGCATACCTGACGATGCTGCCTGCAGGGCACTGCCAAAGGAATATGGAAGCATCTTGTTGCATTATACATGAGATAATCGATATATACCCAAATAATTTGTTCGACTTGATCCCAGAGGTAGTGGCAGATGCGCCGAGGACTGTGTGACCCGTCAGTCATAGGCATAATAGGAATTCAAATTAAATATGCCTTGATAGTACATGGGCAGATAGCTGAAGATTAGTCGGTATAGAGGTTGATCTGCAATATGAAAAAGTGCTATGATCCTAGTTTGGAAAAAGTAAACCATGCATCAGAGATTACCAAGTGCCAAGCGACGTACCCGTATAGAAGACAAGGGCGTGCAAAAAGGTAGAAATCAAAATTAAACTGGTCGTGCGTGTCTATTGGAAAGGTCAGGTGCCTGCTGAAAGGAAAAACAAACAAATCTTGAATAGTCATGGGGGGATAATTGCAGATTGCTTGGTGAGCGTCTCATTAATCTCGAAACCAACGAACAAAATGCCTCCAATAACAAGGAAAGAAGGTGTTTCCGCGCTCTTCCCTGAATAATAATCAATGTTTTGGCAAGTCTGCCTACAGCGATATTTGCATACACGCAGTTTCGCCCGCGTTGAGCCCTAGCAGAAGACAAACTACGCCGGAGACGGCAGTGGCCAGTCCGATGAAATCAAATTCCCTGACAGTCATGTGACGAACTTCTTTGATGCGGGTTGAGGTTTCAGAAGAAGAATAAGAGAGTCCGTGCCAAACCCCCAGATGGTCTATTGCACAAGTCAAACATAGCCCATCGACTCTGTGGGGGAACTGACAGATTGACCCAGAAGCACCTGTGAATAAAGTAAGGGGATGGCCCCATCG
>JBBPKD010000927.1:0-13265 GCA_038089075.1 Singerocomus inundabilis
ATGAACGGCATGACAGTCATGGGGATCTCAGTCCCGGATCTCACTCGATCGGGGCACCGCGCGCACCTCGCTCGGCACCGTCGCCGTCGTCCCCAGCTCGAGTGGACCATGGACCGCGTCGAGCAAGGGTGCGTGTTCGATAAGATGTGCTGGCCGAATCGTGCTGCGACGCTGGTGGCTATATACTCGCCAAATTATTCAGCGGCGATATTTTAGCCTGACCGCTGGGCTCTGATCAACTCAGACTCCAACACCCCGCCCAGTCCCAGTCCCAGCTTCAGCTGCCCCCGCTCGCAGCTACCTTGGACGTCCCCGCCGCCACCCTTTGTGCGCTACGAACACATTTCGCCCTCTCCTTGATCGGTACGACGCTTCGATCCCTGCACTTTGATTCGTCGTCGTGCCCGCCTCTTGGCCCCTCCTCGCCAGACCCGCTTCTCGTCGCTCGTCCTCGCGTACACATCCCCTGTCATCACCCCCCAGTCATGAGCTTCCTCGTGCCGTCTCAACGAGGCATGCCCCAACACACACTCCCTGACATTCCGCCCGTACATAACCAAACACCCAGATCGCACTTACCCCTTTCCTCCTTCCCAGGTTACCCTCACCAGGACATCCCCGTCCCTCCCGCACCCTCCATGCCTGCCTCCTTCAGCCCCGATCCACCACCCCACGCTCTCCCAAAAATTGGCGAGACCCGTTGCTGTGAGTCATCCCCATCTGTCCGCCCTGTTCATATCCACACGACTGCCCCCTTGACCCCCTGGTCGGACCTCCGATCATCTCCTCCATCCCACCTTCCACTCTCTCGGGCGCATTTATACTAATCCTTCTCTCACTTTTAGACTGGTCCTTGCTATCGTCGGACCTCCAGTTCATCTACCTCGACCCTGTCCTCGCAAGCCACCTCGAGGATCAGGCTGACCTCCTCATCGGCAAGTCGCTCCTTCACTTTGTCCATCCAGAGGAGCAGGCCTCCGCAAGGGCCGACTTGTCCGAGGCACTCGAACAAAGAACAATGCATGGCACCGTCACAAGGTTCGTTCTTGCCCTTTGCAGGTCCACCCTATACCTAACCCTTGCACCAGGGTCAGGTACTGCTGCCTATCGAGGCTTCGCCGTTTTCTCGGCTATTCCGGCCCTCTTCCGCAGTGGAGCGATGCAGACAAGATCGCACTGGACAACCACTATATGGCCGTCGATATCGTCATCAGCTGGGCCGCCGAAGGGCTCGTCCTCTGCTTCATCCACGCAGTCGTCGACCTTGGTCCAGCAGACAATGACGAACAGCGCAAGACGTCGTGGACAAACTGGTGTGGCACACCTGCGATGAGCCCAGAACAGCTCTCGCTCCTCGACCAAAGGCTCCACTGCTATTGCCCACAGCCCGGCGTGCTCACCCGCGTCTTTCAGATTCTGTCCAACTCCACCCAAGATTACAAAGTCTTGTTCAGTTGGCCACCCGACTCCAGCCACGAGTATTCCAACAAACCCTCTGCGAGAGAGTTCGCCAAGCGGGCGTCCGCGGTGCAAACGTCCACTCACGACAGTAGCGCTAAAACTAGCTGTACGAGAAGATGGAGGATCGTTGGCACGATGCCAACGGTGGTTGGTGAAGTAGAGAGCGTTTTCATACCTCATGGTTCGTGGTTTGTTTGACGTCATGCCATGCGTTTCTTACACCCAGACCAGGCACAATCATGTTTGCCTGTCATACCATCCAGAACAGTCCTCGCAATAGCACTATAACGTCTGCTCATCCATCGTATACGAGCCGAGCTCAGGACAGCTATGCACCCAACCATGCCCAACACTCATACGATGTCGCACCAAGTTCTTACACGCTGCCACCAGTGAATACGTCCTCGCCATCTTACGGTCATTTCGTTGGCTCTGTACCGTCCTACTCGTCTCCGCCTTGGTCCAACCACCCTGACTCGTCCTCATTCCTAAATTATAACCGATGGTCACAGAGCAGCAGCCCTACACACGCCATAAGTGCCCTCCCTACTTCATGCTCCTTGCGTGACACGCCATATGGAACACAACCTTCTAGCAGGTCGCCAGAATCACCGAATTATGCAGACACACGAGGTCCCCAGCCGAGCTACCAACCTACCCCGAGCCCAGAAGTGGGCTATGCCGATAGGCACCGCTCAGACAATATTGGATTGTCCATTACCCCTCCGGACGTTGTACCCCCTCCACGGCACCGCGTCAGCCCAGGTTCCACGCGGGAACCGGTCAACAATCGGAATAGCAACCGACCTGTTGGAATCCCGCGGTGCACAAGCTGCAAGGTGACGTCCAGCCCAGAATGGAGGAAAGGGCCGACCGGCAAAAAGGAGCTTTGTAACGCGTTCGTAAAATTCCTCATTTTTTGTGTCACGAACTGCCCACTCACATGTGTTGTGGCTCAGCTGTGGTCTCCGTTATGCTCGCTCCCGTGCGAAAAAGGAGGGACACGTGGCGACGACTCAACGCCGAAAAAAGGAAAAGGCGAATGTGATTGCAGTCAAGGAAGAAGGGAGCCCAAGGCAATCCTCGCCGATTGCCATCGCTGGCTCCGGAGCGAGAGGAAATACGTTTGAGAGTGCTTCGTTCGCTTCGACGTCGTCGGTCGGCTCAGCATCTGGAAGCGACGTGTACTCTCAGCATAGCCCCGTGGCCCCTGATCCTTCACCCTCGCCGCCGTCGGGTGGATTGAATTTGAACTTTGTGCATTACTCCCATCTACCCCCACCCCCACCGCCTCATGGGCTGCGAAGCGATGGACGGATGCAGTACCATCCTGGTACCAGCCCCTTCCATCCGACACCGTCTCCATTGTCTACCCAGCCATCGCAGCGTGCTTTCCGGGGATCTGACGAATCGACCATGTCGTCCACTCGATTGGCACCCTATCCATACGTAACCACGTCAGCCATGACGTCGGGGGGAAATTCTATCGCGCCACTATCATCTTTTGAACGAGAGAAAGTGGATGAACGACACATGTCTGCAACGTCTTCGGCGAATAAAAAATATGAAGGATACGTGATGCAGCGTGGAGCGTAACGTTGTGTGGGTGTGCATTCTTGTTTCGTTTGATCCCTGTTCTTTTAGTCACCAGACCAAAAAAACCCGGGCCTTGACTTGTTTGTCTTGCCATTCACGCCGTTTGGAGTGTCTGGCACTGTTTGGCTTGTGTCGCATCACATTTCTGTACACGATGATCCAGGCTTGTAACGATGCGGTCTGTCTCCATACTATTTATTCGCCGGTCATCAGCCTCCCTGGTTTTCTTTTTTTTTTCCTCCTTTCTTCTTTTCCAACGCGTTCTTTGTAGCAGACGAACCTTTTTTTTTTGTTCTTCACGACGGTACGATATACAGATTACGCACAGTGTAGTCTATTTTAGTGAAAGTCTAATTAACCCCGCAATTGTATTTACATCGCTAGGGGAGCGAGGGGAGAAGTTTACACAATCGCAGTGACGTCAACGCCGGTATTATTGTCAGACCTTGTTCAGATCCCCAGCCAAGCAGAACATACCTAGAGGCTTGGATTGCCTCAGCGTAGGGTAAGGGTACGTATACGCCGACGCCCTAGAGTGGCCTGCCAAGCCGATAACGTGAACACGTCGAGCGGCGTCTTCCATTCTCTCGCTTCTCCTGCGTTGTCGTCGAACGCGCCCGACGGTCGTTTGTCGTGTTGTTCACGGCGTTTATGTAGTGTTTCCTTTTCTTGTTTTATTTTTTTCTCCGACATGACGGATTCAAGTACAGTCGCCACTGGGCTCAGCAACAAACGACGCTGGCCTCGGTCGGCCAGCGCACCGCACCTCCAAGGTGCCAAGACTCAGCACGCAGCCGGCCGTGAAAGGGAGAGTTAGAGTACAAGGTTGGCGACCAGGTCCAACGTCGGCACGCGTGGCTCAGTGCGTGGCGTTTAGCATCCCCCATGCGCCACGCGCTGAACGTGGCCATAGCATGTGCATGGATTCCCGCCCCACCGCCAAAGTGCGCCACCCCGCCTTCGTCTTCGCCTTCCGCTTTCGCACCGTGGCACGAGCTCGCCTGGCTGGTCTGTTTGTCTGGACTGGGCGATGATCGTCCATGATTTGCGCGGGCACGTGTGATGTGTCTGTTCGTTGATCTAGACGGCGGCCAGCTGTTCTGTCCCCAATCGAGTGGCAAACCGAAAACCCTGAAGCCTACATTGCAAGAAAGGCCTGGCGAGGTTCACGGATGCGGTGTACGACGTCAGGCGAGGACGACGCAAAAGTCTTGGGGGTGTGCGGGGTGGCGACGGCGGGTCACTAGTTGGTGCGGGTGGTCGTATATATATGGTCTTTTGGTCGCTGATTGCCCATTGCTTTCTCTCGTCTGTATGTCGGTTAGCCGTTGGGGGCTAGGGGACAGCGTCACACTGTCTCCCTCGGACGACGTTCAGGGGAGGCTTGACGCCGACGTCTAGCAGGTGCAGTGTTTGTGCTCTCATTGAATATGCCACTGACCACATCCACGCCCTTCTTTGCGGACCACCCATCACTCTTCGTGGTGCAGCCTCGTCGAGTGCAACCGGAGACAAAGGTGATATTACCTATCAGATCAGATCCCCAAGTGAGGTGGCACTCGTTCAGTGGTTTTAACTCGGCTGCGGATAAAGGCAAGGTCAACACTTCTGTTGAATGTACTGCAGAGACAATTGACTGAGGTGAGAGATAGACACACATGGGTGTTGCGTTTGTTGTAGATTGTCGTACCTTTAGCGCGGATTTGCATTGATCGACTCGCTTTCTAGCGTCCACGTATCAATCAAATCAAAGCGAAGAGAGGTTGTGGGCTTTTTTTATGTGGTGGGTCAAATGTGTCCCTCAACCAAGCCCCTGTTGAATCACAACACAGCCACACCTTATGATTTGCGGGGAGAGAATTGGAGAGGAGTTGCTGTCTTCTTTTCCCTTCTCCGCTCTGCCCATCATGAATCGAACCTGACGACATGTGTCTGCGTTCCACATTCCTATATTCATGCGAACATGAACGCTTCTGGATCTCTCTCACAGATGAGGACACATGTCCACGCCCTGTTTCCGATGCCGTACAACTGGGTTGTGACTCACGTTTTGGTACGGAGATCTGAGTAGAGTCAGGTCTCATCAAGTTGGCGGGACCGAGTCTTCGAGCGCAACCCTGATGACCGTGGCCTCCTGGCAAACTGGGGCTAGTTGATTGGAGCCACAACCTATCTGGATGACTCACCTCCTATGCTCACCTCATCCGGTGCAGCCTTCTTTCACACGCAAGCTGCAGAATTGCTACTGAATCTGGGGGAAAAAAAGTAGCAAGTAGTCTGGATGACAAAACCCACCTGGTACGCTCTGTAAGCCATCTCTATTAAAGATGTTACTGACCCATATCGCCGTTTCACCGACAGGGCCGAACAAGGAGCCGGTCAGACGATGCGGAGATTCAGCGGAAATGGCAAATCTATGTCCATTGGTTCACACACACGTCACTCGGACGGCATCTCGCGCCAGCGTCGATTGTCTAATCTCTGATCTTACCAAGCACTTTGCGTGCAAATCTTGGCTGGGTCACCCTATGAAACCCTGATCTGAATCTGAATCTTCCGCCGTGGAGCCAATCCCCCCTGACGCGACGTGTTGTCCGATACTGCGATACGAAGCATGACTGTCGAAGTGCTTGGCCCCCGAGACGTGTAGACGACGCTCAATTACTTTCAGTCCAAGGACGGTCAACCCCCGTACTATTATGTTCATGACCCGCCTGCTGGCGTGCCAGCGAACAATGTTGCCCCGCAGCCCTATCCTGTCGTCGTCCACGATGCGAGGGGTAAACAGGATACGCTCGGTCTTGACATCAGCGGGTTCCAATGGGTGAAGTACCCCAGTGTGGAGAGGGAGCTTGTCGACGAAGACAAGATTAAGACAATGTACTATGCTGAGGTGGAGGACATCCTGAAGAAACACGCGGGTGCGAAGCGGGTCTTCATCTTTGACCATACCATTCGGAGGAGCCCGAACGCGCAGATAGAACCAGACAAGTCGGTTCGTGGTCCAGCGGTGAGTCTTGGATCGAGTTGCATGGCGGTCGTTTGCTAACTCGGTCGTGCTTGCATCTTCGATGTTTTCGATGTCAGCACAACGTCCACGTTGATCAAACGTTCGCCGCTGCGGAAGTGTGTGTCAAGTCCCATCTCCCTAATGAAGCTGAGAGGCTTTTGAAAGGACGTTAACGAATTATCTGGAGGTCAGCCGGTTGTCCTTATTTTTTTCGTCTAGTGGGTGCTGACACCGCGCAAGGCCGATCGCCAACCCCGTGGCCCATGACCCCCTTGGCGTCGCAGATTTCCGATCCGTCGATGTCGACGCCGATTTGGCTGCGACGCGCCTGATTTATCCAGACCGCAAAGGGGGGACGTACAGCGTCAGGTACAACCCCGAACACAAGTGGTATTACCTGTCGGATCCGACTTCGGACGGGGTGACGCTGATCAAGTGTTTTGACTCGGACACGGACAAGGCACGGTTGACGCCGCATTCGGCGTTTCCGGACAAGACGAGTCCTGCGGATGCGCCGAAGAGGCAGTCGATCGAGGTGAGAGCGCTGGTGTTTGATACAGTATAGGCGGGTGCTGTGTGGGTTGGGCGTTTGTTGTTGGGCGGCATCGTCGTCGCTGTGGTACGCCCATATGTACAAATTAGTATGCGTCGATGAGCAAGTTGGATTTTATGATATTTACTCTACGCGTTGAAGGATATGATCGATCGTCGATCGTCGACGGGGAGATGTTCGATGTGTTTTTTTCTTGTATAGCTAGCACTACTGGCTGCTCATTGCAAGTGGGCAGAAGACTTATTCAGATTGCTTCTGCCAAGACCTTCCTCACTCCACCGCGCCCAAACTTGTTCCTTGTCTTTTTTTTTTCTTTTGGCCGTCGGAAACCGGAATCTCCGCCGATGTACAGCCACTGCACCCAAAATATTCCCACGAATAGAGACGCGTCATTGCTGGACACGACGCTGAGCTCACCTCGTTCTACACACCGCCAAAATCTCTGCCATGTCGAACAACGACGCACTCCTGAAGGAGGCAGAGTCAGTCGCTGCGACAGACCCAAAGCGTGCCGAGCAGATCTACAAGCAGATCCTAGTCTCAACCAGTACGTCTCCTTCACTCCTCTCCATCGCATCGCGTGCACACGAGGGATACCTAATCCAATCTTCGGTAGCGTCGACGTCCGATGGAGTCTCTTTTTCTGGTGATCGAGACCAGGCGCTCCGGGATCAGGAGGCGGCCATGATCAAACTTGCCGAACTTCACCGTGATCAGAGGTGTGTCACATACTTCCTCTCTGTTCGTTCTTCACACGCATCCGATCTTATCCAGGAATGCCAAAGGCCTGGCAGAGGTCATCACGCTCTCGAGGTCATTCATGTCGTCCACAGCAAAGGCCAAAACGGCCAAGCTTAGTGAGTACCTATACGTCTTCCTGCTACGTGGGTCACCGTATAGTTCCCTGACGCAAAAGACGTCCAGTTCGAACGCTACTCAACTACTTCAACACAATACCCAACAGCCGTCAAGTCCAGATTGACGTTCTCATGGACAACATTAACTGGTCAAATCGTGAAAAGCGCATATTCCTCAAACACAGTCTGGAAATTCGTCTCGTGGCTCTGTGAGCGCAACTGTGACATCCACATTGTACATCCCAGCGTGTGTCGCTCAACTCACGGTTTATAGACAACTCGAGGCCTTGCAGTTCAAGGCTGCCTTGACGCGCATTGATGCACTCTTGACGGAGCTAAAGAAACTCGATGATAAGATGATCCTCACCGAGGTCCATCTCCTCGAAAGTCGAGTTTATCGAGGGATAGGCAACTTTACAAAGGCAAAGGTATGTCGCCTTTGCTTCTTGTATTTGAGCGTGTTCACCCAGAAATGACGTCATTCACAAGGCTGCTCTAACGTCCGCTAGAGCCGCTGCAAACGCGATATATTGTCCGCCTCATCTCCAAGCTGCTCTCGACCTTCAATCTGGTGTCCTACATGCAGAGGACAAGGATTATAGCATGGCATATTCCTACTTTTTCGAGACGTTTGAGAATATGACCACTCAAGATGACCCATCTGCACTGACTGCTCTCAAGTACATGCTTCTGTGTAAAGTGATGCTCAACCTGGTCAGTCCATCCCGCCGAATGTAGTCCACGCCTATTAAGCATCGCATTATTTAGCCCGAGGACGTCACGTCACTTCTTTCCGTCAAGCTCACAACCAAGTACGCTCAGCTGCGCGAAATCGAGTGTATGCGTGCCATCGCGATCGCCCATCAAAATCGCAACCTGGCCGAGTTTGAGCGCGTTTTGCGTGATTATAAGGATGGTCTGTTTCTCGTCCTATGGCCTGTACGCTATCGAAGCACCAAACGTTCACTCACTCACCCTCTCTAGAGCTTTCGTCGGACCAGACAATTCGGTCACACCTTGCCGCACTGTATGATACGTTGCTGCAGCAGAACCTGCTTCGGATCGTCGAACCGTATTCCGTGGTCGAGATTGACTATGTGGCGAGGCAGGTTGGCCAAAGTCGGCAGGAAGTCGAAGCAAAGTAGGGCATATGGCTCTCAACGTGATGTTTTTCCACTCCAGATTGACTTTGTCAACAGGCTATCACAAATGATCTTGGACAAAGTCTTTCACGGAGTCCTCGACCAAGGGAGGGGATGCCTTCTTGTATACGACGAGCCCGAAGTCGACGTACGTCTTTTTCTGTTTCCTCTTGT
The DNA here is from genome assembly GCA_038089075.1 of Singerocomus inundabilis. Classification (NCBI taxonomy): domain Eukaryota; kingdom Fungi; phylum Basidiomycota; class Agaricomycetes; order Boletales; family Boletaceae; genus Singerocomus; species Singerocomus inundabilis. Next base: position 8,794 of record JBBPKD010000927.1, read on the forward strand.
ATAAGTGATTATTTTGTCCCCATGAACTTTAGAACACGTATGGCGCTGCTATCGATACCCTCGAGCAAGTTGGCAAAGTGGTCGACTCGTTGTATGCAAAGGTGCGCACTTCTTACGAATCGTTTGTGGTGTAATAAAATGATGACTGGACGTCCCAGACGGTGAAAATTGCATGAGTTATCAACTTGATAATAATGATAGTAATAATCATTGTGAACTGCATGGAATCGAATATGTTCGATCCAGCTGGGATGTTTCATGCCAGACTTCATCCCAATGAGTGCGAATGCAGTAAATGAGTGGTTATGAAGAAGGTGGAGGACAGGAGGGTTCGTAGGTATTTAAGAGACATACAAAGGATTTCGAGTCACCTACCCAATAACCAACTTTCATTGGCAAACGAATCAAACCCATCTGAATTCAGGCGTTGTTGGTGAATATGATGGGCATGTCCTCCTTTCGAGGATTTGGTGGTAAGAGCGAGATCAAGTCGGTTGAACCTCCGATAAACTAGCTTAAATCCAGCACCGAATCACCGCCGTACGAATGCGTTCTACAGGGTTCAAAGGGGCACTAACCTAGCTAAGTTCAGGACACTAGCACATAGACAGGGATATTATACAATATCATGATATCCATGAACGGAAATAACAACTGCGAATTCAAGACAAAGAAGGTTGCATTGTTTCAATGAGCGCTAGCAGCAATCAGTTGTTCCAGTTTCTCGGCGTCCATGTCTGGGAACCTGGGGATGATTCGAAATCCGAATGGAAGGGGAGCCCTGGACAAGAGAAAATCAGTATGCCACGTCAAGTTCATGAAAACAGGTCATATCTATTGTTGCACTACACTCACACGGTGATCCCGCCAGAAAATCGTGCTTCCACTGCGATCTCTGACCCATTCTCATCCAAGGGCTTCAATATCTTAAATACGGCCAACACCGTGGCTATAATTGCCCATGCCGTTGTGTCTACAAAGTGTCTCCCGACACAGATCCGTCGTCCAAATCCAAATGAAATATGTTCGGTCTCGTCGAGCTTCAAAGAGCCGTCGTCATTGAGGAATCGCTCTGGTATGAATGCGTCTGGGTTGGGGAACCTAGTTTCATCGTGTCCCATAGACCTAGTGGAACCAGTCAGTAAAAACTATTGCCAGAGCATGCAAAAGCACGGACCAGAGGTTCGCAAAGATCATAACACCTGAAGTCGCATATAAATGAACGTTCCGTCTTTCAAGCAAATTGTTCACCTTTTGGAATGTAGAACCCGCTATACACGTCTTCGTTTGTGGTAGTGTGTGGAACCGCTACGTGATTCAGGGAGGATCAGCAGCAAGAGCCAGCGAATGAATGAAGCTCACACAGAGGAGCAACAGGACTGTATCGGAGTATTTCCCGCAAGATGGCATCTATGAGGGGCAACGAAGATCGATCATCCATTGTCGGCAATCTACCCCTGCCCACCACGTCATCGATTTGCGCTTGCGCTTTCTCCTGTACTACTGGGTTCAGTACCATCATGAGAAAGAATGTCATCAGCACTGAATGGGACTGTTGAAAAAATGTGAGTAATGAATATTAATATTAACAAGGCATGGCCTCGCGTACGGTCTCCGATCCAGCTAGTGAAATGGGCAACATGTAAGCAAGAGATCACATGAACAAAATGGGTAGTGCACCTAGAAATGCCGTTCCAGATGCCTCTTTGAGTGCCGTCATCCACGATTCCTGGGGTGATATTCCTTTCTCTTCCATTCCTCGTAGCGCATCGCCTACCATGAATGGTGCGGCATTATGGACCTACTGGCATATCTCGTTATTTAATCTTTTTTTGCGTGAGACAAGTAATAGAAATGACCATTCCCATTCTCTGAAGGGAGTACTCAAATGCTCGTTCGAGATATTGCTTGGAATATGTGTTGGCGATTTCCATCTTCTTCTTGAATGACATGCCGGGAAGCCACGACGGGAGACGAAGTACTTCGACAAATTTACCGTGTGGTAGAAATTAAAGAAATGAGATCAACTCACCTAGTGGAAAACTTCCGAGAATGATCTCAAGGTCGGGGCGTGCAGCAGGAACAGCAAACTTCAATAGGTTTGCTGCAATCTCGATGAGGTCGTCATTCCGAGACATTGAATCATAGTTATACACGCAGTTCAGGATAACAGACGCAGTGTATCTCAATGCAGAATTAAGATGAGCGTATCACCGTATGCATTCGGATATACTTACTCGAATACATGATCGTCAAGCTGTTCGGGGCTATCAAATAACCTCCGGAGGAAATTACATGCCCTGCGATGTTGAATAGGCCAAAATTTCGCGATCACGCCTAACCGAAATGTCTGGTGGAATAGCTGCCTGTGTAGACGCCATCGATCGCCGTAAGGCAACAAAGCAGAATGGTAATCCAGTCCACACCTTTAATAGAGAATTAATATTAATCGTATGATAAGGAACGAGGACCTGACATTTTGGCTATTATCATAGGCAGTCGATCTGAATAGTTCTTGGACCGGTTCTCTAAGAGGTCCTTTGCAATCTTTTCCGAATTGATGATAATGATATCCCTTCCACATAGTCGAGAATAAACTATGTCGCCTGCATGGACACTGGTTTAAATAGACGATGTAGAGTTAAATATGATGTAACCTACCGTATGTCCTTGCCCACTCGGCATATGTTTTCCATGGAGCAGCAATGTCAATTCCGACAACATTCCCGACCCATGGTAACCCAGGTGGTCCAGGGGGCAATGGGTAAGAGGTCCGGCTTCGAAGAGCTTGTCGTCCAATACATAGAATTGCGACAGACCCAATGACTAAGGCGGTTGTAGTCATCCAGTCAGACATGGTGTGTAAAGTGACAAGGAACTGAGACCTATAGAGATTTTTATATAATGACGTGAGGGGGTGCTCAAAGAAAACACCCCCGGTGATACTGGAACTATTCTCAAAAAAAGGAAACGGAGAGCAGAAAGAGACCAACCTCTTCGGTAAATCGCAATGAAGAGTATCCCTGAAGTTTAACATTACGGTCGCCATCCTAGCGCCGCGTGCCTACCATGTCCAAAATCTCTATCAAGACCCTGCCATATTCTTTTTACGCTGACACATCTTAGTTGTCTGTGGGGTACCGTATTTAGTTCCGTCCGTCTGCTTGTCTGTGTTTGCCAAATATAGGTGTCCAAGACTTGGTTCTCGCCATAAGACATGTAAGCTGAGACAAGGCAACGGCAACGTCCGTCATCAAGAGCCTGGAGCAAATTGATCATTAAATGGAATGTGATTTATATGGTATAAGTCAAGTTATTCGTCACTAGTGGGATTACGCACATCTTGCCACGTGTATGATAAGAACGATTCAGTTGGAATATAACGGATGATGAAACCACTGCATGGATTTAGGATCAAATCGTACGGTGGCGCATCACTTACTCGTCACGGACTATGTCACATTAAAACGGGTTCAGATTGTTCAGCATGTTGATACGCCTCATTAGTACTAAACCATTGTAAGGAACTTGTGCGTGGCACTGACGCGCCACAGGTCTCACCAGATATCATCACGATTTCTTTTCACATGGAGACTCTTTATCTATGGGGCCTTTTCTTCTACTCTTCTTTCTTACCCTTCTTTCAGATAGTGTCTTTTTTTCTTTGTTACAACTCAGATATTTTTTTCTGACTCTCTTACCCTGCATAAGCTAGCTTGTATCTACACTGCAGAACAGGAAACCATTCTCATTCGAAGGGTAGAGAGGGGATTGTAAAGATGGCCTTATTAAAGACTGCAAATGGGCGAGTAAGTTGTGATAGGATCCTACACGCCCACTATATGAGTTGAGTCGAAACAAGGACGGGAGGAGCCTCGATGAAACGGAAGTTGCATATGACCACCTCTCTCCCTCTTGTCTCCTTAGCCCAGCGCGTCCATCCATATCCAAACATCCGCGCAAATGTACTGTTTCTCCAGACGTCCAGTATGCTTTGCGATCAATATTGTTCAGAAAAACTTGCGCGTACACTTGAACTTGGAACTTAACGGGGGAAAATATACACATGCAGACGTGGCGGCAGCTGCATCTTTGTCTGGATCAAGATTCTCAGAGTATCAACATGCGCCCTCTTTTCGCAGAAACTCATGTTGTTCTGTGAGCGATACCTTGCGAGATAACGAGGCATTTTTGAAGGGACACATAAATAAGGTAAGAAAGACGGACCAAAGACTTCGGTAGTCTCGTAAATAGATCGTGGGGTCACTGTTTCTCGTGTCCAACAGCTTCTACCGTGGGTTTTCCCATAGATAGCTCGGAGTAATTTGCCAATGCACAATGACAGGTAGTGATTGGCATGGCCCAGGCTCAGGCCCCGGGCCAGCCCCGAGCCAGGCCCCAGAGGCCCTGAGCCAGGCCGGGCCATTAGAAGGGCTTTCCCAGGCTTAGAGCCCGGCTTGAGGCATGGAAAA
>JBBPKD010000929.1:0-13246 GCA_038089075.1 Singerocomus inundabilis
ATACCCGGATGCGCTCGATAGGACACCCGTTCCACCCATTCATGAGCTGCCACTTGATGAAGACGCGTCGTCAGAGTCTTATCTCGGTGACCATCTGTGCTCTGCTGATGCGCGAATGGAGCTCCCCCCGGCCAGCATGGTCGGTCCGTGCGATCGACTCGCCCGCACTGGGTCTCTCTGCGCGCGAAGGTGATAGTGGTGATGGTGTCAACTCCACCTCGCAGGCACTCGTTCACTCTCGCCGTCGCGCCTATCGTTCCATCGTGCCCGAATTTGACGTTGCGCTTGTGATCCAACTTCATCAATGCCTCAGACTCGGCGCGAAATGGTTCGTTTTCTGGATCAGGAGAATACACGACCATCGGGGGTAACCTGTAGCGTGAAGCAAGGACAAGAAGAAAGGAATTATGAGTGCCAACAGAAATGGAGCTGGAGGTGAATTCGAATGTACACTATAGAGCTAAGAGGACGTCCTTATGGAGATAAAATATCCCCAATCTTTGCAGATCGCTTCACCAGCGAGGAGGAAGAAGCAAACGCACGTATAATTGGCAGACGGTTCCCACTTTCCTGGCTCGTAAAACATTTCTCTCTTCTCTGCTCGCACCATATCCATCTCGCCATCTCCTCCCTATGTACTTGCAATGCAGCTTGACACTACCATACCTGCAACACGCAACATCGATTTGAACAACATATCACATCAGAGGACATGTAGCGAGAACATTTTATAGGGCCTGTCAGTGGCGCAACTTAAAACCAAAATGAACGCGTCAAATAGATCCAAACCAGTACTGTGATTTGCTTGCGATGGCGTTACTTCTTGATACAATCGACTCTCTCATAACCCATACTTCTCGGCAAATTTCTGACAAACGAACCACTAAAAATTACACCTCAGCATGGCTGGAAGAATTGTAGTATGAGTTCTAAGCAATCCTTGTTCCCTGTAAGACATACATCATTGAGTTGACAGTTTCTCTGCCAGCCCCATCTGAAGGACTCGGCTAAGGTATAGGTTGTAAGAGAGTCGACTGTACCCTTGTGCTGCAAAGGAGTTCATTTACCTCAGTCGTACGCACTGTCCTCATGCCCAACAGGTCCTGGCAGTCAATTACCACAGGCAAGCCTAGTAAACATGGCGAGTGGATGAAGGTCTCGGAAGTAGAGAGCAACGGCGCTCAAAACCGGTATATGTGGTCACGTGCCATGTCTCGGTATTACATAGACTACAGGCGTACACAAGCTCTGATACGTTCTGAGCAACAGCAGCTCCATACCTACATGATAAGCCAGATCCTCACCCAGAAAGGCTTGCCGTTCTCGAATTCTACACTGCTTCGTATAGGCCTGCGGCAGTAATTCAGGGTTATGTGCATGTCTGAGGGGGATAGATCATGTGGAGTTACCGATCAGTGATGCAGTGCCAAATGGTGTGTAAGTCTCAGGTCTGTATGTTTAATGCTATCTCAGCAGGGTATGCGATTGGGCGCCTGTGATAGAGGCCGTTCGTCGGACTTGCACTGCAGTGCATCTGCCAACTTAGCCGACGTTCTGCGAGTACAGCCAGACGACTCTATAGAGTTGTATCTAAACACGGACCAACGGTCATTTGAACAGTGTGTCATCGGATGACGGATAAAAGGAATGTCAAGGGCCAACGTTGCACTCCAAAACCAAAATTGGCACTGAAACGAATCCAAAGTGATCATCTACTTCATTAAGCGCGACTTCGAGTCCCTGGTCGTGCTCACTGCCTCCAATAGGTATGCACTGCATTACATGCAGAGTTGACATGGATCCCCTGAGCTACACAGGACGTTTCAGTCAGAGAAGTTCGTATCCGAGTCCGAAGTCGTCGGGAAATGTCACTCAAATGCGCTGTCCGCACGTCTGGTGCGGTGACAGGAACGATCTGTAAGGGTATAAAAGGCGTTCAGCCTGCCATCCTCCAGAACATCCCATTCCGAATATTGTCTATCTGTTCAACAACCTTGTGCTTTGTTTTTCATCATGTTTGCCAAACTCAGGTATGTGCATGGTTCGCATGCCTTGTTGTTGTATTGACTGGCGTGCACATATAGTATGCTTGCCATCTGCGTTTTCCTTTTCTCTCTGGTACACGCAGTGCCTAAAGATCTCCAGTGTGTATCCATTTTTGAAAAAAAAAAAATTCGATGAGCATACTAATGGAGATCTCTCAGGGATGACCGCGTTCTTGCCAAGGACGGAGGGTATGTGTACCTCGTGTATCTGTCATTCTTGACAGTTTTCGAATCCGCGATGGCTGATGTGTTCTTCTGGCCACTACTAAAGCCCCGCCTCTGATGTGATTTAGTAAATGTCTTCAAATAGTTCACAAGGATAACTTGTTTCGACCGTACCTTGAATGTGTCTGTGAATGTTTATTGTTGATCTCAGTTGTGACTTTGAGTCTCCGATGAGATTTGCGTGTGAGATCACTCGAAAAAGGCTATTTCTCCAGGATGGCGAGGGTGACATTCTCGAGGCAACTTGACGGTAGGACTGACCCAGGCTAGTATCGAGCCTGTTTCTTCAAGGGACCTGGCCGCTCAGAAGCTCAACTTCGTCTGGTCATGTGTCGCACGTCGCGCATCGAGCATAAGAAGCAAGTACTAATCCCTTGTCCCCTCCGAGTTCTCTCCCTCGAAGGATTGTACCATCACCCGTACGACTTGAAAACATACATACACGTGTGCCACCGAAAACAGGGTCCAGAAAAACATGGGTCGATAGATGGCAGTGACAAGGCTGTATGAGTTGTGATGTCTACCCCGATACTAGTGACACAGTTGCGTTCAACTTGTCTCGTCTGATCAACCAGTGTGCTACTGTGTTGTACCGTGCTGCTCTCCTCCAGCCCAACGGCCACGACCACGATGTTCACCCATCTTACCTCCATTGTTCATGTCATCTATTCATTAGGGGGGAAGGGAGGAGAAACAGGTGCGATATATGAATAGGTATTGCAAACAAACACGAAGAAACTCATTAAAACATGAAAGATAAAGAAACAGAACCAAAAACAGTGATCATGATTATGGGGAAAAAATTGCGAGAGAAGGTCATCCATCACGGCGACACACACGAGGCACCCACTACACTCGACACCTGTCATACTCGTGTGTCAAGTAGCCAACAATGCCATCAGTCTGGGTGTGCTCGTGTCTCCGCGAGGATACCTCGCAACGGTTGCGGTGTCCAAGACCGCTCGGAGTCAGAACAATGGACGAAGAGGTGCTTGACGGTTATGACCGAGCCCCAAGTGGGTGCTGGATACGCGTCTTGGCGAGAGTGGGTGACGACGAACCGGTGAGTTGCAAAGAAGCAGTTATTGTTGTCGTCGTGATCATCGTGGGAGGACCATGATGATGTAAATGGCACCACATTCAATGAGAACCCTCGCAGTGACGCTTCCGAGCGCACGTGAACGCACCAGCGTATACGAGAAACTCTGTGTCCTCGCTAGCGCGTCCAGATGAAGATCGCTCGAAGAAGAAGTATGGTCCGTCGTCCATTGTAATCTGTCATGCTTACCCGCATTACACGTGATCTCGTCCATCCCCTCTCACCTTCGTGTATGCACCCATACCCACTCGTATACACATGTTGGCCTGCATAGCGATGTTGCCGCACACATCGGACTCTATGCGATCTGCCGACAGGCCCCCCGTGAGTTCTGCCACCTTGATTCCCCAATCCTCGTCCCCGCTGACTACCCACAACAGCCGTGGAGGGTGTGAAGGCGACGCGGTCGGGGGCGTGAGGGTGGAGACAGTCAAGTTGTTGTGAGATGCCAAGAGAGGAGGTGAGTTGTGTTTGAACGCGCGGTCCATCATGTGGTTCCTCATTGGGCGTATCATCAGGCGCCGCAGAGAAGCCGAACAGGAGGCCGAAGACCAGGACCAAGTTCACGTTCAGGTGGGCGGAGAACGCATCCCGCTTTCCAGCATGAACGACCGCTCACGAAATGAACCCCATGTCTCTAGGGCCCTCTCGCTGTCTATCAGACAAATGAAAGAAAGAGGACATGGATGCGCGATCAGAGGCAGTTGCCCGGCATCTGATGTCGAGCGTGGCTTCACAAGATAGCCGTCTGAGCCGGGGCTTTGGCTTGGGCCAAGGTTTTGTCGAGCCCGAGATAGGGCTTTTGAGCCGAGCCAGGCCCATGCAACATCAGGACTCAGAAGTGTCTTTAGCCAATCCAAACTTCTTGTCAACCCGAGGGCCAAGTGCTCCACTTGCTCAAACAAAACTATGGCCCTCTGGAAATTCACCCTCTGATCCCCCTGCAGTGACTTCGAGTCGTACTCCTGCACGTTCCTGTGCCTCCGAGGTTTCTCAGGCTGATCACGTTATTTAGAATCCAACCCCCCAGCGTGTAGAGGCTAGCTCAGCAATTCTTCGATTGAGCCTATTCTTGAAGCTCATGAGAACTCTGAGCTGAGTGAGCTCTCCGATCTTGAGACGTACAGTGAGGCTGAGGTGCGGAAAGAAAAGCGATGGAAGGTGGCCATCAGAAGGGGGAAGAGGAAGGCCGTTGTCGTAGATTCGGACGAATACCAGAGCAGAAATGTCTAGCATGTCGTCGTAGGTCAACAGGGAAGGGACACAAATAAGGCTGCGTAAATCGTATTTTCCATGATCTAATACATCTTGGTGACATCCCCAAGTTATATTTCACCTCCCTTACAAGTGATCGGGTTCGTTATTCTCTTCCCAGTTCCATAGTTTGGTCGCTCACCATCTCGCCTTCAAGTTCCGCTACTTTAACTCGTGCACTTCACTTGGTCATATCACGTTCAACATAATCAGTAAAGTCACTTTCATTCGTATTGCTCACAATTTTCTTGGCGCTGTCACAGATTTCAGGAATCCTGGTATATTCATTAGCAATGCCGCATTCGAGGTAGGAATCAATTACCGTTTAGCTATTCTTGTATCATACAATGTCACATATAGTCACCACATAATATAATAGCGTTGTCGTGCTCAGATGCTAGTGATTACTATTCATGGACAGCTAAGATTGCAGAATGACAATGAAGATCACTTGGCACGGCATTCTGAGCAGAAAACCACCTTTTGGGCATTGAAATCCAATGGGGGTTCAGATTGTCCAGTCGAAATGACATCTCGAACGATGTTCTGCTCAGACCATCTCACAACTTTGCAATTTTTGTGATGGAGCGCGTACAGTAAATAGGTTGATGCACATCGAGGTTCTGTGCTCGTATACTCATGTCCGATGCGGCTTCCCACAGCGGGAAGAAAATAAAAGGATGAGCTTCACGAACGAGAAAGGGAGGAGCATGATATGCTGAGTGAGCCATTGAGCGAAGACTGGGCTGCAGATGAACGATAGGCACAAAGATCCCTCGGCGATGGCCCATCTGGAAAGGAAGTAGAAGGGGATACCAGCTAGGATTCCCCGCCTTATGGGTACAGCAAAGAACAGGAGGAATGTTCAGCCGTGCTGCTCGGGACGATGAAGGAGACGACTCGGGAGGTTCAAGTAAATGTCACCGGAACACGGACCGGATGTACCGACTGAAGTGTGATTATCTTTACCGCCCTCAGGCAGACGACGAATACAAGGAAGTCACTGCAGTCACCACGGAAAAAGAGAGACAGACAGCGTAAAACAGGGAAATACTCTGCGGTCGGTACAAACACCGCAGGAGCATTAGATATCGTCTATGATCTATAGATTTCATGGTCATAGCCTCGAGCACGGCCGACGTTAGGTATGACAAGTTGTCAGGAGGACATTATACTGTACAAGCATCCCTCGCAGGTGCACACGACGGATGCAAAACCATGCACTGAATCGAAAGACAGCTGAATCTCGTTTAGAATGACCACAATGAATTGAAGGTCAAAGTTCAATTCCGCACGTATCATCATCAATAAACATACTACGAGTGCATCCCTTGTCCATCATGCAAACGCGACATGTCCCTCTACAGTTATAGAGGGCATGGCCAACCCGTTCAATTAGCAAGATTAATTTGTGGCATCATGTACACCCGAGCGAAAGCAAGATAACCATGAAGGAAACGTGATCGAAAGGGTAGCTCGTCCCGATACTGGGTAATGCTGACCCACAGTCAGTATAACGGCAGGAAAGCAGCCAAGGCAGGTAGGACACACCGTTACATGAACTGTCCCAGCCAAGGGCCCAGACGGATCATTCACTTGCTGAACCTGATAGGACATTAGTCGTTGTGACGAGGATGACAATAACAATAATAAAGCGTACACGAGAATCGGTTCGATTTGCAGCACCGTGACCATCACGGGAGGAATCCTCACTCTGGTGCTTGGGTGTAGCTGCCTCCGCATTCGATTTGGGCTGTAACAAAACCAGTAGATACATGCAACTTAGATGCTCAACGAACCTTTTGTTGTAGGAATTTTCTCGAAACCGTTCGCTACAATGATATCTCAGACATACCCTACCCGGTCATCAGTCAAGGAAGAACACTCACCCGCTTACGTTTAGCTGCAGCCATCCAGCCTGAGGAAGGACCCTCGTTTGGAGATCTCATTCTCTCTGGTGGCTGAGTAGGGGATTGGCTATCGGGAGCCTCGCGCAACTTTCCAAAACGTCGACTAGAGTTGTGTGGAATGCCATCCCAGTCATTCTTTCTCCGTACCCACGTCTTCAATTTAGAGTAGACATTTCGTGACATGGCAGCGTCAAATTCGGTCTGTGGAGGTGTTTCTCCAGTGCAAGTCACTGGGGGACCCGATGGTTCCGATACGACATGTGATGGACCAGCCTGTGTTACATTCTCTTCTGAGGGATGTGCAGACAAGATAGGGGATGGTGGCTGGAGCACCATTAACAGAGAAACAAGACAGGAATATAGTGATCACCAACCTCGTCGGAATCGAATTGGGGACCTGGAGAACCCGATGGTACCTCGACCTGTACTTCTTAAGGACATGTTCCGAGAGGAAAAGAGAGAATGCGATACCTCAAGGATATCATCGCCATTTTGTCCAGATTTCCGAGGCTCATCCTGATGTACACACACAATCATGCAGTCAGCACAATACCTAATGACAAAATGACAAACTATACCAGATTAGATGGTTCATTTACAGAGCCGTCCAAAGTCGAAGGGTGCTCATCTTGATGCCCCTCCTCGCGAGTAGAGGTCTGACACAATTCATCAATGTAAGAGACAATGCTGCATTCCAAAATCTCAATACTGTGAAGACACAAACTCACATGAAAAGAACCATATGCATCTGGAAGAATTGTGCTGAGATTACGAACGACAACCTTTCCATCCTTGTGTCCTGTTGCAACATAATTGGCATCCAGTGAAATTGTAATCGACCGTATCTCTTGGCTATCCTCGATGACAGAGCCAATCTGAGTCAACATCGACATGTCCAAAAATAGGATCAAGTGCAGTGTGGAGGTAGCAAGAAATTTGCCATTAGCGGCTATAGCAATAGAGTGGATGTCGTCATAACTGTCACCGGAACTCAGTGATTTGGCCAGCTGAGTCCCAGTGGAGATGTCGAAACACCTGACTTTGTGGTCATGAGAGGCAGAGAAAATGTGCTGACCATCAGTTGACCAGCCAAGGGGAGTCACACCAATGAATATGGGTGCAGTGATGTCGATATTGAGCAGCTCGTCGCCTGTCTGACTGTCAAAGATGCGAATTGGACCATCGCGGCAGGAAGTGGCAACGAGTTTGCCGTTTGGAGAGAATCGGATTCCATTGACAGGCTCGTCGTGTTTGAGTGGACCGACAAGTCTCTTTCCTGTTGCAATGTCCCAAATGCTCGCTTGGCTGATCTCCGCCGAGTGAGTCCCTGTTGCAAACCTGGTCGAGTCTGCAGAGATGTCGACCGCATGCACCAAGTCTTCGCCCTCCACGTCGATGACCTTTTCGCGCAACTCTCCGTCCCACACACTTGCCCCATCCCCGGTCCCACACACGATCCACTTCTGGTCTTTCGACACAGAAATGGCATACACGCGCCTTCCCTCGAGTTGCCTTGCGACCTCTTGACTATCTGCAAACTGCCAGCATCGAATCCCGTCTTGGCCTCCGCCTAAAAGACGCTTTCCGTCGGGATGAAAAGCGACTGCATATATCCATCCAGAGCTGTTGCCAGCGTCAAGTATTATCGCTTGGTTTTACCGAAATGTCAGTATTTCTTCGTCACTCCTCTGAGTGGCTACGCACCAGCATTCGTTGACGACATCTTTTCTGATGATACACAGTCGTTGCGAGGTGTTGAGGTGTATGTGTGCTGTGCAGAATGTCGTCTTGAACACGTTTCCTCGTTCTCAGTATGCAGTCCTCATGGGGTCTTTGGCGCTTATTCTAACTCGGCACGATCTCACCCCACCTGGCTTTGTCTGCCGTCTCAACGCCGACACTAGTCCTTTCCTTCCCCTTGTCTCTGGCTCCCTCTTCCCCATCCTTACCCTCATCCTCGCCAACCTCAAACAACATCCCATCCTGTCCAAAGACTTCATAGTCAACACCCATGGTCATGCTCTCATCTGAGATGCTGGCAGTGTTGACATTCCCCATCCACCACTGTGGATTGAACATGGAGATATTCTGCATGACATCTGTTCCTACTGCCTCAACCATCAGCACCGACAGCACGTGGGACGATCATCGCTGAGAGCAAGATCACGTCTGTAGAGGATGCTAGCACATTTTGAGGTTGGGAAGCCTCAATTTGGGATTGTGGTTGTGATTGAGAGAGAGCAAATGATTGTCAGGGATGGTGAGTCGCTCAATACAACCGGATGCTGTTAACCCAGGCGACCTGTCAGTGTTCATATCCATCATGCTGTGGACACACCCTCGACGGCTATCTCCCCCCAAAAGTGCCCCTACCACGTCTCCGTTCCAGACCGCCATCCAGATCCCGTTCGAGATTGATTCAGGGTCAGTCTTGCTTCTAAGCGTTTTGTTTCTCTCCGTAGTCAGCCATGTCCTGACGTGGTCTGCCTTGTAGCGTTGTGCAGTCATGATGACCCCGAATACGACGCTGCGGCATAGGAGCTACTCCTGCATTTCTGGCATCGTCCGAGGACCCCGTCCCTCAGGAGAATGCGAGCATCACAGCCAAGGATCGCCTTTCGAGTGACCATCATCTTGTGCTTCAAACTCGGGCCGAGCCACAACACCTCCGACAAGCCGAACAAGAGTCCATGGAGAAGTACAACGTGCACGTGCCGCAAGACAAACTACTCTATTTCGATGCTCTATCGGACATGAAATCAGATGGAGATGATGTCGACTAGAAATACCAGGATGCGCTCAATAGGACACCCCTTTCGTCCATCCATGAGCTGCCACTCGATGAACACGCGTTGTCAGAGTCTCATCTCGGAGACCCACATCTACTCGCCTCGGATGACCACCCACTCGATCAGCCAACAAGTGATCGCAGTGCTCCGCTGATGCGCAAATGGAGCTCCCCCCGGCCAGCATGGTCTGTCCGCGTGATAGACTGACCTGCACTGGGTCTCTCCACGCACGAAGATGATGGTGGCGATGGTGTCAATTCCACCTCGCAGGCACTCGTTCACCCCCGCCATCGTGCCCACCGTTCTATCATGCCTGAATTTGACGTTGTGCCTGCGATGCAACTTCATCCAGGCTTCGGACTCGGCGCGGACTCGGCGTGGATGGTACATTTTCTGATGACGATGAACGATCGTCACCGGGAGCAAGATCAAGTTCGTGAAAGATGCTAGCTTTGCTCCATCAGTGCGTCTGAATTCGAGAAGCCTGCGATTGTGGTTGTGATCAGGAGAGCACACGGCCATCGGGGATAACCTATAGCTTGAAGCAAGAACAGAGAGGAGATCGTGAGTGATAAACATAATGGGGCTGGAGGTGAGTTCGAATACTTGCTCTGGATGTCGCTATAGAGATATAATATTCCCAATCTTTGTAGATCACTCAAAGTTTGAGTTCTTCCATCTCATAGTTGTCCATGTTTGACTCAAATATTTGTTGATTGTGTTCCATAGTGAGAACAAGTTCTGCTGTGTAACCCGGATCATCGACCGAACGAGTATAGTACGACATCCTCTGCTCGCTCCATCTTTATTGCTCCTGGCTCCCTGTCCTCCATCTTTGGAGCCCCCGACAATATAAAGAGGCTGTCGACGAGTCTGAATGGGTCTCGAAGGCATGCGGCAGTTGCTAAGAGAAAAAGGGCATGCTGATTGTATGGGCGCGCGTGAGCAAATGTGTTCCGATAGTTCTGTGACAAATAAAAGGATGGGATACTACTCGCACAGATAACACACATGCAAACTGAAACACATTAGTAGGTTATAAAGGAGATACTACCTGACTGAGCGCTCAATGTGTGTGGATAAGGCGAGCAAGTCTCGACGATGCTCGCGCCATTCTCAAGACATCCCGAGTAAGATCACACAAGAGTTGAGCTGGGAGACCCCACACCAGAACCAGATCATTCGAAACACGGATGCGAGACACGACAAGAAAGACCGATCCTAATTGCTCCACGGAGGCACAGCTATGGCCGACCGATGACGGCGATCATGGCATATGGCATCGAGTTCACCCATCGGCGGCCAGTCACCGCTCACAAGAAAGACAGAGACGAGGACCATTGCCTAGTCGTCGAGCAATATAGCCATTAAGTGTACGTTGGAAAGGATAAGTCTCCATTTGTTGTCGGAGATCAGCCCGTCGATTAGGACTTCCATTAGTTCACCTATAGTACATTTCCTACATTTCCTTATTCGGACGAGTGTTGACCACTTTTCGCGTCACCGCACGCTCTTTCCCTCCAGTCTCGTACTCTCGATTGGAGGTAAGCCACACCTTGCATTATTTACACATTCGTTACTTACCCTACTTGGTATTCATTCCTTACCTCTAGTGTCGTTGGCACACCAATCTCCAACACTATCGCACCGCTTCATGATGGCATCGTGGCCATCTCGGACTTCAACCTCAGCTCCGAAAGCAGATAAAAATGTAAGTCCAAGTTGGTTCTCCTGGTAGGACACGAGTCTCATGATACACTGTTCACAAGTGTTGAGAATGAGAGCAGGCATTGGCAATGCTAGTATGTTACCAAGGAAAACCCCCTATCTAGGTCATAGGTCATAGGTCCAATTTTAGAAGGCCAGGACCAAGCCAAACCAGTAAGCATCCAAATCAGTCGCTCTCAATGTTATCCTTTTCTAGATAATCAACGGCCTACACGTCGAGTCATCATCACGTACAATATGCATGATCATCCAAACCTCAACAGCATATATTGACAAATATACGCAATCTCATATGTTTAGCTTTTACTGTACTACCGCGGATCTGGCAATCGTATGTTATAGCACAAATCATACCTCAAATCTGTGTTGCGGACGCAGAGTTGCAACATCCTAGGCGGGATCAATACAGACAAGGGAAGGTCTCACGATGCGCTCTTGCTGTTTCGAGTAACTCCACTCTGTTTTCCTCGGTCGTCTTTCATCGTCTCCAGTACTGCCATGCTCGTAGTCAATGCCCCAGGGCCTTTTTGTTTGGGTCTCCACTTTATATATAGTGTATCTGATTGCTCCGACTTGCACGAAAGAGCCGAGTTGTGACCGTACGAAATGGTAGGTGCATCACTTAACATGTACCGATTTTTGAACTTTGTTTGGGTTCTCTTTGATAGTATAGTGCGTTTATGGTCTCAATATGTCACCACAGGTCGTTGCTTTGCGATGCGGACACCTCATGTATGTCCACTACTGTCCTCTGTCTCCACCGCCATGTTGACCTAAACCTTCAGCTAGCGCCTTCGCTTCAAGTTGTAGAGACTCCCAGCGCATGTCGCTCGTTGTCACATCTCTACTGCATGGTCCCTTCGCTCTATCATATCTATTTCCTGTGCTTTGGCACCTCTAATCGTCTTCTGTGTCCATCTCCGGCCCTAGCTCGTCTCCAGCTGTCCCAGGTATGTAATCTTCTGATGCAATTCTCAGCTTGTTTTGTATCCTTTGTATCCTTTGATGCTTTTGATTCGTCGCTGGTAAGTCCCACATTAGTGCTCGCATATACTACCCACTCCCTTGAATTCATCGTTCGGAGGCTTGACATGTCATTGCGCAAGCCTGTCGTGAGGCTCGGATAGTTCAGGTGATCAATAAAGTGTGTCATCTTACCGTCCACTGTTCTAATCCGTTGCCTCTTCAGCTAGCAACATCTGTATGGCTCGTTGAGAGTCACCAGACTCGCTGCCTGGACTTCACCACCGTCAGCATTTCTGTCATCCCGGCCATTCGTACTGCCAAACCCCGGCTCGAATTGTATGTGGTTGCAATATTCTGAATCGCCGCGCAGCCCCGTCCCGCATATGCCCAATCTGGCGGTTCTGTAGGGTCTCCTGGCTCATGAAGCTAGTCAACGTCTTAGTCTGGGGTGATGATGCCATGTCTTGAGTTCTCATGCTCACTCGATAGAGGTACACTGACACTTGAGGTGCACTGATAATATGGCTCGGCATCTTTCGCCAGTCTTGCCTCGTTCTGATGCTACTTCCTCCCATTCGATCTGCAATCTACATGTCTTGGGACGTTTCTTCGCCTTCGCCATTTGCATCATGGCCAGAGGTCGTCTACGGCATCCCCTGATATGTCCTGGCTCTCCCTGCGTCCATCTGTCTCGGCCACTCGATCATTTACACTCTTGTTCATGTAGTTGGTATTGCCCTCTGCGTAACCTCCTTACTGATCAGTGCACTGTCCGAGATCATGCGCTGCTCTGCTCGAGTGAGTCCTTGGAAATTTAGTTTGAGTCATCTGTGACGTTGCTGCGACTCTTCGTTCTCAGCGTGGTTGGTGGTCATCCAGTCCTCTCGCCCTCCTTAACTGATGGACTGACAGCCTTTCGTACGTGTAGGAGTCGTGGTCATGTCTTGCTCCCGTGGTGTGGCGTCGACGAGATGGCTACACACTCAAAGCCATCACGCAAAATTGTCTAGAAATGTTGAAGACCGTTTTGTCGAAAGTCAAATAGTGAACACGTGTTATGATGGTCACCCAGGGGTGAAGGTCGAGGACGGACGGGAACAATACAAATCCAGAATCCCTTGTAACGACCTGCTCGATGCCGCAAATGACACCCTGAGCTAAGCCAGTAAGTAGTCGTTCGGTTGTTTTCGAGCAAACTTGGCATTTTCCCCTAGACGATGAATGACGCAT
>JBBPKD010000930.1:0-13244 GCA_038089075.1 Singerocomus inundabilis
ATTTGTTCAGGGCAGTGTGCCCAACTTCCCTGAACAACAACTGGGCACACTGCCCTGAACAAATTGCCCATATTACATAATACATGTTTTCTTCTAATCGAACATTCACCTTAACATTTAGATGTTTTGTTCATTGTATAAAGTGTCGATAACTTCTACTCGACATGTCAGTTCTGCATCCTTTGAGTCAAAGGCTACCCATTCGCCTCTGGTCATATCATGTTTTTCTGTATCATGTGCTTCCTTCACAACCCCCATCACTCCCAGCAAGTCGATTTAGAGCAGCGGCACACTTGCTCTTCTGATCCCACCATGACAGAGTTCAATGATGTCTGCAATTTTTCATTGACTTCGGTATGCATCCTACGTTCATCCACACTACCCACTGTGGCTGAGACCATTGCATTGGTCGAGTAGCTCATGGTCCTCCTTGCGTGAGTCTTTCACTTTGTGTATCAGCAGGCCAGGGGTGTTGATGACTGCTGCTGGCTCAGTACCCTTACAATCACCGGATCAAAAGTGTTGCTGCCAGCAGTTCTCACGCTCCTCATTTATTCAATTTGCCTTCGCTTTGCTGTTAATCCTCTCTTCTTCCACATAAGCTCTCTCCTCTGCCCAACCTCTGCTCTCACTTTTAATGCTCTAGGATTATCCCTCTCTGACAAGATTCCTTCATATTATACCTCCCTTTGGCACACTCTGCATGGCTGGTATTGCACTTGTCTCTGACATGCAATTACCTGCTCTAGGAGCTGCAGGTATTTTGTTGGGAGTCTCGCCATTAGTCATCATGGCCATCTACCATGGAGTACTGCTTGCTGAAGTGCATGGACCAGAATTACCAGTGCAGATGTTGCCTATACCAGCACCCGCAGTGTCACATTCTGCTGGAATGGTAGACATGATACACCAAGCAGAAAGGACTGTCGCAGGCAATTAGATTGAACTAGATTATGAAACTTCCAGCATGTAGGCTACCACATCCTATCACTAGCATACGACCCCCACCAATTCCAATATTAGCCTTGAGATCACCATCAGCAAATCGACACATGGGTCAGCATTGGGAATTCACATGGAGGGTGTGCTGGGCGTTCTTTTAATCTTCAAGCTTCAAGGCTTGCAGCAGTACGGCATCAGGTGGAGTTGAACGTTGAACGTTGCCTTGGGTATGGATGGACACTTCATCGCATATGAATCGAGTCCTATATTATAGCCCCGATCGCGTGCAATTTCGAAACGCATGACGGAAGCAGGTACGCCATCGTGTCATTGCCGACTTAAGCGACACCACAAAACTGCGATCGGGGTCCGAAGGCAGTGCTAGTGACACTCGTACTATCAGTGCCCTGGATGTATGTGCAGAAAAATCACTCTTTTTGTTCTAGCATCTTCACAAAGACGCTTACTGGCCTCGGGTTTAATCTATGGATTCAGACCATGGTGTGCCATCTACTACGCATTTTTCCCGATTTTTTCTGGTGTGCATTCGACATGTGGACTGATTCCGACTTTTGCCGACTTTTGCACATGCAATGCAAACTTTTCATCATGCATCCGGCACGTACTGACTTTGAAATTCCAGCCTCAGATGTTGTTGGCATGCAATGCCACTAGGCAAGGAACCCGAGGACTCAGACCAAGTTTTGAAAGGTTGCAGAACAAGCATTGGGTATATTATAAGTGCGAGTAGTAAGGCATAGTGCCTGAGAAGCTATTAAATATAGTACTAGATGAAGTAGGGGACTGAAATTGTATGTGGTTCAAGAGATTATTGTCAAAACTGGGGGTTCTGATACTAGCCTATTTTGCTTCGAGAGCTGTCTCGGCCTCCATGCGCCTGTGTTTCTGAGACTTTTGGGAGTGTGGCATTGTGTGCGTGAAGGTGACAGGCTGACAGTGTCGGGTGCTACTGTTGTAGACTCCGAGCCTAACGGCCTTGCGGGTTCCCTGTGCTCGGCTTCTAGTGCCGAGGAGGAGATTCAAATTTGTCACAGATGTGCTCAAGCGTGTCAATCTACCTCGACTTGCTCATCAGGAATTGATTCTGCAGCTTCATCTGGTGAGCGATATCCTCTTATACTTGCTGATGGAAATCTACATGGACTTATTCATGACCTCCAAGTTTCATTTTTTTTTCAAATTAGAAACAGGATCTCTCGGATCTGGGGCTGAAATGGCCAATACCATTGCTGATCTTGACAAATCGTAGCACATTGTTCTTCTTAACTCATGCCAATTTCTTGCCCACCATTTTAATACATGCATACCTATCTCCCTTAATTTTTTGAGTCTACAGGGTATGTGGAATGTAGTGTTCTGAAACATTTGCATTGCACGTGCAGTTTGCATTACCGGTGCAATGATGGTACATACCTTCTCGCGACGAATTGACAAGTGCTATGCCTTTCCTCTTTACTAGTTCCGAAGCCCCCAACCTTGGAAACATCTCAAAGACACTAGCATACGGAAGCTTCCTGTAACTCTGGATCGCCACGCACAGCCGCTAAGCCAAAAGGCAGAAATATTGAATGACTGGTATTCAGTATCACAGACGATATATGTAGTAGATACTAGGATCTACGTAGCCGGAGTGCTACACTTCCATGCCTCTAAGCTGTCAAAAACCACCGTGACCTGACCGCCTGCACCTACTACGTGCCCCATGTCTGTATCTGTCACCATCACTCGAAAAGCAGGTCCATAAACTCAAGTTGGCCTCTCAAGAAAAAAGAGACAAACCAATGTATCGGGGTGAAATAGGACATCCTCGGGAACAGGAGAAACTCGATACTTTTGTGCAGAGCAGTGATGCGCACCGAGAATACAAGAGATGATATCTAGATTGTTGACAGAAGGAACTTGGCGGATAGGTAGGGAACGATGATGGTGACATAGTAAAAACAATATGTCAACTATTGTTCTTGTCATAAGCCAGTGGACCTCCTCGCAATGTCGTGAACCAAAGAGCTGGACACTGGACACACCAGGGGACACACCCGCCCACATCTAAATCTCGTTATGTTATACGACGACAAATCACCACTGAGACGCGACGCTCTGTAGGTGATGGATGGGTATTGTCTCCAAAAGGGGGTGTGCGGTTTTCAAATGGCAAAGCTGCCGATTAATTGGTGATGAATTGAATAACGTCCACCTAGGCCTTATTTATGAGACAATCGTTGATATTCCAGTTGAAGTAGCCTCTAACTCTTAAAAACATCGGAGCTAGTATCCCTTTTCTTATACGCGACATTTCAGAGCCCGGAAGAGGGGACAATATTGCGAGGCCAGTGATCGCCACCGAGGATAAGATTCGAGAACCGACGGCAAGATGAAAAGCTCTCGAGTGCAAATCTTGAATCACCATGGCGGGTATACTTGTCCTTTTCAAGCACATAACCATAGTGCCTATTGTTCATAATTTCTGATGTTGCAAACAACAAAGTCTGACAGGGTCATAGCAATCAGAATATCATTCATTTTTTTCAGACACACATACAGATAATTATTCACAGAATAACGATGTCAGGAGGTCAACAGGATGAAACTTTGCCATTGTATGACAGTATTGATGTCCTTGAGCGAGCACCAAAGATGGAGAAATCCGGGTCATCATAACATATATTTTTTGACTAGATATAAGCAAACATGTCAGCTTTACGAGTTCCCGGGAACAAAAGAAAAGAAATTCAGAGAACCGAGAATCGACAACAGAAAACATCCAGGGGAAGTTTCTTTTAGACGGCACTTCCTATTGCGTTCGGTTGAACTCATCATAGGGATAGTGGCATGAAATCAGACAAGTGAAGCCGCTCACCTTGGTGTACTGTCGCATCTAGCAGGCAACATCGAGAGGTATACGGTGGCAATTTATAGCTCCGACCAAATATCTGGAAAAGAAAACCTTGTGCTCATCGCGATTTCAGCATTCTCACGACAGCCGACGGCCTTAGGGGATAAAGGATAACAAAAATCTTGCACAAATCCGCGAGTTTGTTCTGTGTCGATATCTTGTGAGTGTCTTCATCCAGGATATTCTCCGCTTGATACATTCTCTATCATCTTTTTTTCCCAATTTTTGTGAGTGGTGTGTATCCAAGTGATCGCCTGTTCGGATAGGTTGTTTAGTTGGATATTTTTTTTGAACGCTTTCGTATTTCGAATATTCCTTTTTTTTTTGTTAGAGATAATTCGCCCATGTTCATGTTTCGAATACTGTATGCTAACATGATCAAAGGATCACGAAACATCGACCATGGAAGGTGCTCTCCCAAACGTGCCAGCTGAACCAGGTCCCTCTATCGTGCAATGTGGGTGTTGTGTCGTTGCTCGTTACATTTGCCCTCACTGCTGGTCCAGCGGTTGATCCCAACGCAACACCTGTGAAACGCAGGCCGGGTAGGCCCAAGGGCAGTGGAAAGAAACAGCCTTCTGAAAACCCTACAGTCATCGGGGAGAAGATAAAGCGGCCCGTCGGACGGCCCAGGAAAGACGGACTTCCTGCTGGCTCCGTCGGTACTCGCCGGACAGCTCAGTCGCGCAAATCTTCTGGAAAGGCCCACGCAAGTATCTCACAGGGCCCCCCAGGGGTGCCGTTTCCCGGAGTAAGCATCGTCGCTATGATCAACCTCCCCCCACTTTTCTCATCCCCTCTCTAGGCGTATTATCCTCAGCATCCTGGAATTCCCAATTGGCAGGCGGGGTTCACTCCGTTGAGCGCTCGGCCATCTGTCTCGGCACCTCCACTCGCTTTCTCCAGTGGTGCCGCAGGTGGCCAGCAATATCACCTCGATCCCAATCTTCACAGGGACGAGTGGGACGAACTACTGCGGACCAAGCCTGATGCATTCTTGCAGTCCTTGCTTCCAGCTCTGGCGGCACCAAACCCGCTTTCGGGTGCAGGGTTGACGATTGAGGACGCTTTTAAGTCCCACCTCAATTCACTGGCTCCAACCACCAATCAAACCAAAGACACTCACTCCATACCCTCACTGTACTCAATTCTCAAGACATTCTGGCTTCCATCATCTGCGGCGTACCTTTCTCTTATTGCTTCTGGTCCGAATGTTCGCGCCCGCTCTGAACACAAATTCTTTTATTGGGATCCGCTCCCACTTGTATTCAATGGCATTGCGTGCCCTACCTGTTCTTCATTGCTCACGAACCGTGGGCGGATCAAATCCGGGCCGATCAAAGTTTATGATCTTGAAAAGCCATTCTTCATCATCGGTTGCGAATACATCTGCAAAAGTTCAGCCTGTGTTTCAAACACGACCTCAGAAGGCCGTAGGTTCGCGAGCACAGATGCCTCGATCATGCAAGCCCTCCCGCCGAGACTCAAGGAAGAGTTTCCTGCCAGGTTGCTCCAAGGTGACTCAGACGTAGGAAGTGGGATGAACGCCTGGAACTGGCATGCAATGGGAGTTTCCAAGTCGCTCTGGAATATGGTGAAGGGTTGTCTGAGGTCCGGGATGCCCAAGGATGCCATCCTCCATGTTATTGGTGCTATTCAGAATCCCCTCAGAGATGACAGAGAAAAGCAAGAAGAAGAGGAGGAGGAGGGCACAAGTGAGGATGCTCGAGGCATGTCGGCAGTGGTTCAGCCTGACAGTGCAACATTGGCCACGCAGGTATACGTTCCCTTACCGCCTTCAATTGGTGATGTTTCTGATTTGTGATCTCGCTAGGATAATTCCGATGAATATGATAACGCGTGGAAAGCCAATAGCGCCACGGCGGAGGCTGGCCCGAGTCAGGCCACTACGGCACCATCTCAGCAATCCCAGTCCCAACCACAGTCCCAAGTACATACGCAGGCTCAGTCACAATCTTCCTCTGCAATGGCCAGCGCTCCTAGTGACATTCCTACGTCATCTTCAGCTCCTTCCCAGCCAGCACCCTATACATTCGCTCAGCCTGGGACCTACATGAGCTATCCATATGCTGGTTATGCCTACTTTCCGCCACCACCAAGCCAGAATGTTCCACCGCATGCACATCCTGGAGCGGATCAGAACGGGCTAAAGAGGCCATTCGGATATGGTGAGAATGCATCCGAGGTCGCGATTCTTGAGCCGTCGCAAAAGCGCACACGGCATTGCTGCAAGTGTGGTTCTCAGGACTGCAAGGGCAAAGGTGGACGCACGTTTTGTCTAAATGCCTGCCAGGATTGTGGCAAGATTGACTGCCGTGGCAGGAATAGTAGGCGACCGGATAAAGTCTGTTCGGAGGCGTGGGTTTGAGGAAGTGATAGGCACAAAATGGAGCGAAACTGGTTTCAATAGCAGAGCGATCGTTTCAGATACGAGCTTGGAGTATGTAAGCATAGTCGTCGTACTACTGGTAGATACGTCGAACTGTATTCCTTGTATTCTTCTGTCTGTCGATAAGCTCCATTTCGCGAAATTATTTTCTCCCGCAACGTAGGAAGTAGTGCAGGGTGACTTCGGGGATGGGGAGCAAAATAGATTGTGATTAACGGTGGGGGCCAAGTAATACCGGTTCCTTCTGTACTAACTGGCGATAAGTTAACAGGGACAACAACCACTAACCTATGTTGGACAGGTACGTAGAAGACCCTCAATTAAACATCATCGATGACAGTCGGAATGTAGAATGTGAGGACACCTCCTGCATCCGCCACGTCTCCGATGTACACATAGAGAATTATGCAGTGGTTTTGACAAATACCTAGTGAGTAACCGTAAGGAAGTCGCAAGCAGATGCACCGGAATGATCACATACATGCAATAGTTGTAGTCGAAACGACATGGCTGCTGAGAAACTTGATGAAGCTGCGAATGGGCACATGCACATAAAATAGTTTTTCTGGATCAGGAACTTCGGGTTCGGGCGCGTTCTCGTTGGGGGCTTGTCCTGAAGTGCGATAGACCACCAACTTAGGATGTGATATGCAGGAAAGCAGGTGACGACTTACTCATGGAGGGGTTCGTGCATCCAACCCACTGTGTTTCGAGTTTAATCGTGTCAGTACTGATCGCAATTTGGAGTTTCCCGCTGTTGTTGGCCCTAATAGCCAATACGTCAGAGAGAGGGCGGAGTCTCTCAACGATCGTGCGCATGTTCTGCAACTGGGGCAATAAAATAGTGACCTGGCCCGTCATTCCTTCACATTCTTCGTCTCAAATTTTGGAATTGAAGAAACACACATCTGGCTCGGGACACAGAGGTTCGCGAAGTTTGTCGACCTCGGAAGGGCGCATCACGTCGATTCGGACGTCGTGCGCCACGCGCACTTTTCGACCTGACCGAGATACGCCCAATATTTCGAAGCTGAGTACGGCTTTATCGTTCTTCTTGGCTAGCTTCATGACAAGTTCGTCGGCATCATATGTAGGCAGAAGCGCAGCTGCTACTGAAGAGGAGGACGCTGAAGCTGATGACGAGCGGAGGGCAGAAAGAAGTGCCTCCGTGGAAAGCGCGACCGTGATTCTATTTTCCGCGTTGGATTGTATTCGGTAGTTGGTAAACAACGACTCGGCCTTGACTACACTGATTTGAGGGTCAAGCAATGGATGCCGCTTTATGGGAGAATAACTGACGACCAGACCTGGATACCACCCTCATTGGCGTCATCATTGCAGATGATGTGCATCTCGTCCTCTGTAAATTTGATGATGCATTTCTTTTGTAACTTCTCGACGGCCTGTATGATACCTGACCCGCCTGAGCTGAGCAAAAGTCAAGCTCATAAGGCGTATCACACGTACGGAAGAACGTCGGAATGTTTTCTACTGTCGCTCTGAAGCGCATCTCAGGCGTCGACTCGTTGAAGAGTCATTAGACCGGCCAACAAGTTACGCGATCACGTGCTCGGATGAGCGAATATTGCTGGAAAAGGGTAAACCGCCGGTGAAGTGTGCGCTTAGGGTCAACAGAACACAACTTCGACTCTTTCTTTCGTCCAGTCATGTCCAGAGAAATCATCAACATTCAGGCAAGACCATCTCTATCCCATTTCAATTACTTCCTAGTAACTGACGTTCTTTCATCTATCGACAGGCAGGTCAGGTAAATGAATTCAAGTTTGGGTCACGAACCCTAATACCTGACCGGAAAATTGCAGGCCGGAAACCAGGTCGGAGAGAGGTTCTGGAAGGTGCTCCTTGCCGAGCATGGGCTCGATGACACCGGGGTAAGGCTCCTGTTGCTGTCATGTGTATTTCTTCGGATGATGACTCGGTCGGTGCCCGAATTCGGAACCTTTGTTCTTACAGATGTATGTGGGTGAAGACCCTCTGCAAGTCGCGCGTGTTAGTGTTTCTTCTCAGAGTCAAACCCGAGTTCATTCCTATTCCTCAGGCTGGGGTGTATTTTACCCCCGTCGAATCCAGTGGTCCGACCAAATACGTCCCGAGGAGTATTCAGGTCGATCTCGAGTCCGGAGTTTGTAATCGCGTTAGTTTTCATGATGCACTTGGAGTCGAGTAAAGCTCAAGTTGTTACAGCTGAGATCTGGGCCGCTTGGAAACCTCTTCCGACCAGACACATTCTTTACTAGTGAATCAGGGGCTGGTAACAATTGGGCAAAGGGATGTGAGTTAGGACTTGTCTTTGATGTGCGATGTGCAACCTTAGGCTTATTCTCTTCGGGAGACAGACTACACTGAAGGTATGGTGTACAGATTCTCGATCGCATGCCTCAACTAGAACTGTATTCAGGTGCTGAGCTCATTGACTCCATTCTTGATATTGTAAGAAGACAGTCGGAGGCATGTGACGCCCTTCAAGGCTTCCAAATCATCCACTCTCTTGGTGGAGGCACTGGTGCTGGTCTTGGTTCTCTGCTTTTGTCCAAGTTACGCGAGGCAAGCAATATCCGCTTCTTTGTGACAATTTGACCATGATCTTCTATAGGAATATCCTGACCGGATGCTTCAGACTTTTTCAATTTTACCTTCACCCAATGTCAGTCCTCCAACCTCGTATTAAGAACCTAGTTGATAGCCAATATCAGGTGTCAGAAACTGTTGTAGAAGTCAGTTGTTATGTCCTTCGACCTGTTGGTGGATTGCTAACCAGCAAACAGCCATACAATGCTCTGCTCTCTATCCATCAACTTGTCGACAATTGTGACCTGACAATATGCATTGATAACGAGGCGTTGTATGTGCAATCAACTAATTGTTCCTTCTTCAGGTTACTGAGCATGATCAGGTACGACATTGCCGTTCGAACCCTCAAAATCAAGACGCCGAGCTTTGATGACCTCAATCAGGCGGGTTGCTTGAACTTTCTGTGATTGTCAGCCGTTGATTCTGGTAATGCCCGCAGCTTATCTCTAAAGTCATGTGTGGTGTCAGCACAAGTCTTCGATTCCCCGGACAGTTGAATGGGTATGGTTTCTTTTGTACTCGATCTCAGGAAGATGAATGTCTTTGCCAGTGACCTGCGAAAACTTGGCATGAACTTGATCCCGTTCCCTCGAGTAGGTTACTGAGAGTAAATTATTCTTAATCTTGACATCTCGCCCTAGCTTCACTTCCTTATGCCGAGCTTTGCACCCTTCTATGATCCAAAAGCCAAAGCATTTCAGAAGCTCTCCGTTCCCGAGTTGACTTCATCGTAAGTACTACGGTACATAACTCAGTTCAATTCTGTTAATTATTTAGGCTCTTCGATCGTCGAAACCTATTGGTTGCATGTGATCCACGCTTCGGGTAAGCTCTATCATTTCCTTCTGGCTGAGTTCATCGGCATCTTTGTAGGCGATACCTTACCGCTGCGTGTATTTTCCGAGGAAAAGTGTCATCTAATGAAGTACGTGGATGTGCCTTGTTCACACACCCTCGGCTAATATCAACCCCTCTCTAGGCAGAGGTAGGGATTTATAGTCCTCTCTATTCAGTTACTGAGGCTTGCCGCAGACTTCCGTTGCCCAGTTGCAACGCAAGAATTCCAACCTCTTCGTAGAGCAAGTATTAGGTTGTGCCGGGGATTTGCATAACCTGAACAACATAATTTAGGTGGATTCCTGATAATGTTTCCGTGTCGCTGTGCTCGGTGCCCCCTGTCGGACAACCACAAGTTCGTCTGGTCCTACGTGTTGTACACTACATTTCTCAAGCACCATAGGCCGGCATAGCACTTGCGAACTCGACCTGCATGCAAGAATTATTCAAGCGTAATCTCACGCAGGTCAGTGCTCCTAATGTTTAGCGACTGTCCAATTAACCCCTCCGCCCATAGTTCTCCGCTATGTTCAAACGTCGGGCATTCCTCCACTGGTACACTGGGGAGGGAATGGATATTATGGAATTTTCTGAAGCAGAGAGCAACACCCGCGATTTAATGTAAGTAATTGATCCTATAATTTACTCTATTTGTCAGTTAACTTCTGTTATCGCGGTGCAGCGCTGAGTATCAGCAGGTGAGCTGCTCTAACTTTGAATTTCGCAGTCTGTTTCAAAACTATTGTTACAGTACCAGGAAGCGAGCGTCGAGGATGAGGATGAAGAAGTGGAAGTGGCAGACCAATAATACACCATCAATCGTGACGAATTTCGTCGCTTCTTTTGCCGTTGGCTTTTGTCCCTTGATCTCTTATGCATTTGGATTCTATCGTACTTGCTGATATGTTTGGCAATTTGCTTGGATTAATTTTGATTTGTCCTGCACGAGTGCGACTTAACTCGTGTCCGCGATGATCCCGCAGGTCAATATCATGGTGTTCATCTCTAGATGGGTTGTGAGTCGTATCATGTGCTTGGATATGGTTGACTTCATGCTTACAGATCCCAACAAACACGTGGTTGGCAAGGCTAACCAGCGGCGAATCCTCGGCGTAATCATGACCGAGACTCGTGACATTTCTCCGTTTCTGCGTCGCTCGGCGCCTGGAATGGTTTCCCATAGTATGGGGTATAAGAACAGGTTTCTGAGCGGGAGTTCCCCATTCTCTTCTATAACTAACCACTCACATTTATCATGTCGGACTCGTACGAATGGCCTGCTCGTTTTCTCCTTCTGAAACGTGAGCTCGTCTCGGCGACAACACAAGAACGCCTCACAGCAGCGTGGAATGACATCCTCAGCGAGCTAGCTACACGCACTGCCGAGATTGCCCAGGCTGGTACTGATGTTAGTTCGGTATCCACCAGTTCAGTCTCGATTCTGGATTCACTTCGTGCAATAGTTCATTCCTCAAGTCAACTTTGCGGACTTGGACAAGTTGACTCCTGAAGAGATCGACGAGATCAAACGCAAAGGCTCGGTCGTCATTCGGGGTGTCGTTGACACCAAGACGGCCTCTGGCTGGAGGACGGAGCTTCAGGAATTTATTAAGGCTAACCCTCATGTTGATGGTCTGGTTCTTTACCCACGCTAATCGATATGTTCTTGATCTTTTTTTGACCTTCCTTTGAACAGGCTACCCTGAAAATGATAAGCAATTTTTCCACCTCTAGTTAGTCTCCCCGCAGTCCACTATCTTACTTCTTACTCACCAGTGGTTTAGTTGGACACGCCCACAAGTGCAAGCTCGGGCTCATCCCAATGTCCTAAGAGCTTCTGCCTGGCTTAACAACTTGTATCACGTCAAGTCTGGGAAGAAACTTGAGGGTGTCGATCTCTCAGTTCCCTTGTCATATGCGGATCGTTTCCGCATTCGCCATCCCGGTGTTGACTGGTCAAATTTCCCACCCCATGTTGATGGTACATCACCATGTTACTCACATGATCTGACACTGAATTCCCTTCAGGTGGTGCAATCGAACGATGGGAAGATGAGACTTTCCGTCGCTGCTTCGAGGATATTTTGACGGGCAACTGGCGTCAGCATGATCCTTATGAGCTCGAACACCGTCTTGATGCGCGCAGTTCGTTGTACGGACGACCAGGACAAGCGACTGTGTTCAGGACGTTCCAGGGATGGCTAGCCATGAGGTTCGTCGCAGTTGATTATCTGCGTTGCATGTTGCTTATCGATCTGACAATCGGTCTCTTAGTGAGACGGCGCCGACTGAAGGGACCCTCCGCGTCTTCCCCGACGTCAAGTTGACGAATGCATACACGATCCTCCGTCCGTTCTTCCGCCCAAGTGTCCCTGTGGATTCCCCAGATATCCTCAAGCCCGAGAACTGGAAGTTCGGTACGTTGGTTTTTCCCTATGTTTTGTTCACTGTGACGGTAACTTGACCTTTTCTGATGCAGATATCTCCACCCCGGACTTCCCCGGCATCAAACGTGTGGATAGTGGGTATAGTGGCCCTCGGCCGACACCCCAGCTCCACCCTCATCTCAAGCTCGAAGAGACGATGACATCCGTTCCGAAAGTCAAACCTGGTGACATGGTCTTTTGGCACTGCGTAAGCGCCAGATCTGATAGGTCCCAATATATATCTGATGTCTTTTTCAGGACGTGGTCCATTCAGTCGAGCAGGAACACACTGGGGTCGACGATTCCGCAGGTGAGACTCGGATGCATTTGAATATTTGACGCTCAACTGGAATTCCTGTCGTAGTGATGTACATCGGTGCTGTTCCAAAGACACCCGTGAACGCGACGTACGTCGTCAAGCAGGCCCAGACGTTCCTTGCGGGCCAGAACCCCCCCGACTTTGCCAAGCTCAAGGCGGGAATGACGCATGTCGGATTGGGCACGGACGCCGACGTCAAGGAACCCATCAGCAGGGTGGCGATGGGTCTCCCCATCCAGGTAGCTTGATACATCGACTGCCTGATCCTTGGTTTCGATCAAAGAAGCTATCGGGCGAGGAAGTAATCTACTGAATGTTGTGACATCCACTACGGTCTTGCGTGTCGATATATGTACACATTGTAAAAGAGTCTTGTAGAGAGTGTTGTGCAGAAACAAGGGAACTTGGATAGTACGAGCTGGACAGTACCAACGAGAGAGACAAATGTAGACTAGGCGGCTATGGGGACTTCTATTACGCAACGGCAGTAAACAACAGTGTCAATGTTTCAACGCCGCCTCCATCACAGCCCCTCAAGACAAGGCCGAATGCGATCCGACATGAGAAGCCAGCGCGATCGCCGACGCAGACAGATCCAACAGTCTCTCTCGCACACGTCCGCCCTCTCCGTCCCTCCCGCACATGTCGGCCGCGCGATAACTCTCACGATCGCCCTCCGTGACGACTGTTGACGGCCCGTGGGCAGCGTCCCCAGTGGCGACGTAGTAGAACGAGGCTCCCGCACGCGCAGCAGGCAAGTACGCGACGGGCGACGGCGGCGACGCGGCCATAAATGTGGGTCGT
>JBBPKD010000931.1:0-13229 GCA_038089075.1 Singerocomus inundabilis
CAGGAGGTCACCATCTCCAACACCCTGTCCACTTTTGTTCATCACGGGATGATCTATGTCCCTCTCGGATACAAACACACGTTCCCCCAATTGTCCAACCTGACTGAGATTCACGGTGGTACGTGAGGCCATCTCTGTCTCCATCTCTCAAGTGCCTCATCTCAATTACGAACCTTGTCTTGTGTTCTCATCGCAGGCTCTTCCTGGGGTGCGGGAACGTTTGCAGGCACGGACGGCTCCCGCCAGCCTTCCCCACTCGAATTGGAAATTGCATCACTCCAGGGCAAAGGATTCTGGGAGATTGTCGCCAAGTACCACGGCTTCTCCAAGTAAATTCACTCACCCCCTGGGCTCGATGGTCTCGTGCGCGTAGTCTATTGTATGTAGAGAACATCTTTATATATATTCATTTGTTTTTCAACAAGGACGCGTTGATCGCAACCTACTCAATGAATGATAATGAATGGCATGATGTGGTGCGAGACGATTGGACGTTGTGGACAATCAGACAAGAAAAAACACACGGTCCAAGTAGCCGACACGACATACTGCTCGGACGAGCCCGGGCCGCCACATCACACCAGTCTCCATACCATATTCTTTCTCATTCTTTCTCTCTCACGTACAACCGCGCCCCGCCCTGGGGGCCGAAAGAGACAAATCGTTTCACGTGCAAGGCACGACAGCTCCAAATGTCTGAACGTTGTCTATCAGCTCGGCGGCCATCGTTTTTCATCAAAACGTGCCAACATGAATTGAACCAAGCGCCACAAATGAAACAATAGAAATAGAGTGTCCGTGTCCATGACAGTGTGGGTCCACCTGTGAGGTGGACACGACACGGCGCGCATACCGATCATGCTTGGGGGCTTGGGTGTAATGACGCAGTGATGGGTGTTAGACGCTATCAGCAAGATGAACGTGTGTGGTATGATTACGAGAGGGCCTGTGGAAGACACTCGTTTGGGTGGCCCCACGTCGCCCCATGCGAAGTAACGGGAACCTCGAGGGAAAACGGATCGAATAGACACGCAAAGTAAACGACGGCTAGGGAGATGTTCATCCAGAGTCTTCTTCTTGTCTTATGTGGAGTAGGTAGTAGGGTTTCCAAAGCAGAATCCAAGGATTACAAGAAGAGCAGCACGGAGGTAGAGCATCTGTCGTCGACGACCATCAATCAGTAAAGTAAAGCCATACGAGACGGACAAGGCTAGGTGCGCAAAAACACTCGGCAAGCTCTAAAAAACACTGTGATCACAGTTTACACTCCGCTCTTGCCGCGCTCGGCAAACCAGTTGGAAGCTTATGATGTCTTGCAAATACGGACTTTTAATCTACATCTCCGACTGCGAGTTACCCCTGTGTTTGAGAAAGAAATTCGGCAAGGGAATGAGTGCATCAGAAAAAAGTGGTGGTGTGCCATATCAGATAATTGTTGATGCGACGATGGGCTTGAGAAGCAGTACCGTGGCGGCCCTTTGGTGTGACAACGCCTTAATCCCACTAGTGTTTCCCTAGATTCAAACCCTGTGCGTCCTCACCAAGCACGCTTGTCTCCGGAATGCAGCCACAAAGATAGAGGAAAAAAGACAGGAGAAAGTACGTGTGTATGTGCGCGCGTGTGCATGCATTCGTTGACTGCGTGGAAGAGAAGTATCCGATTCGATGGAACGGAGTCGCTTCTGACCGCAAGCGAGAAACTGCGCTCTTCTTTTGCTTGGAACATGAAAAGCGATTCCCAACAACACTGCCATTTTCCCTCGTGACCGCCAACGCATATTGACGAACGACTTGGGGTGAGTAGCAGATCATCCACGCACCCTTTGAAGCTAACTCGGCCTGCTGTACAGTCCGAAAAATGGCATCGACAGTGAGAAATTTGGTTTCGTCCACGCGCATGCACAAGCCAGCAAACAATCAAAGCGGCATGGCTGATTCATTGCATCCTTCGAGGTCCCAAATGGTAAACAACACGGCGCCCGTGGCTATATAGAACATGGTAACCTGCGGCCTCCGTGCGATTAATGATAGCCCATTGGATGATGACGAAGATTGAGGAAGCCGAAATACATGTCATGAATATGACGTGAAGTCAAACAAAAATAGGGGTCTAAATATCCATCCAACGATAGAAAAGAAAACAGAGTCAAAGCAAGCAATGCATGGATGAGGTTCATTTATTGCCATCGCTCATGAGAGAGTGAGAACGTGGACACGTTCGGACCAAATAGTATCGTTGTCGTTTATCGTCGAATCATGTTAGATTGCGTGAAGAGAGCGTAAACTTTTTGGACATGATCCAGTGTACTAAGTGAAGCCAATGTCGTCTGCCCAGCCAAGACCTGGACCCAACCGATCTCCCAAGTCGTCGTCCATGGCACTCCAGGATGCATCATCCTTGCCTTTGACAGCCTATATATAAAGAGATCAGTACTTCAACGTATAACATTGCCTATCGAAGCCCAGACGAATGATAAACGAAGGATAAGGTGTAACGTGAAACGCCATCCTCCCGCTGGTGGAAGACGTGCGGCCCCCGCATGTCACATAGCTCGGAACCGACACATGGCACTGGTACACGTACTTTGGATAAATATTCTTTGCTCCTTGCCATCTCCCTCTCTAGGCTAGCCAATAATGCGGTTTGTTCCTGAGCATGTGCAAGGACTCTATCCACGTCTGCCTTCTTGAACGTGACAGGTGGATCGAAGAACGAAACTGTTCCATCGGCGGATAGCCGAGCGGATATTTCCGAGGATGCGATCTATGCTCACGTTTTTTTGGTGGCTTGAGAAACAGGACACAGCATGTATCTGGCACTTGAAAAACACCCACCATATCGAGAACTAAGGCTCGAACTTCGTCTACGCTCTCGATTCCAACTGCTTGTGCAATGTCAGATAAATGGAGGGTGAGGTACGTTGCCGTCAGTTTTCTAATCGACCATCTAGGCGCCCTATCCAGTGCCTGCAGCGCCAAACCCAGCGTCTTCTCCTATATCAAGCCAAGATCAGTGTCCAATCCCCAACAAGCCATCGAATTGTACACGGACAGTTGTGAAAGCTAGTTCCCCCTCCACGATAGAACGTAGTTCAGCCCTCTGATCCGGGTATGCGTTTACAAACGCTGAATATGGCGTGCCCTTGAGGAGTCGAGGTAGCACTGGGTGAATGTACTTTGGCGGAGGCGTTGTCTGTCACGGAACATCAGCGGGGTGCTCACAGCCGTTAGAAGTAGGCCTACCTTGCCCTCGTGTATCAATTGAACGAGAACAAGCTTCTTGAGCGCTTCCATCTGAATGGCTGAGGCAGTCAAGCCTGGACTACATGCGCATATCTCAAAGAACTCCTGCGCTTCAGCCCAGCGCTTCAGTGCAGCAAGCGCCATACCACCTGCATAATGATACACCAGATTGTCGTTGTAATGCAAGTCTGAAATTGAAGTATCTATCGTTGTGATGGGATGTGCAAGGACAGGAAGAGCGGCAGTAAAATGTCGGGTCGACACGCAAGTCTGTCCAAATCTCGTTTCCGACAGCAGTTTACAATAGGCGAACGATGAGACTTACCCTGAGGAAAATGGGATGAATAGTTGTCAGATGAGAAGGAGAAGGCGTGAATCTAATCAGCAGATCAAACAGGGGCTGAACTGCAAGCGCGAGCTATCCATTTCGAG
This sequence comes from Singerocomus inundabilis, assembly GCA_038089075.1. Classification (NCBI taxonomy): domain Eukaryota; kingdom Fungi; phylum Basidiomycota; class Agaricomycetes; order Boletales; family Boletaceae; genus Singerocomus; species Singerocomus inundabilis. The sequence goes on from JBBPKD010000931.1 coordinate 3,676, forward strand.
GTCAATGTGTGCATTCTTATTCCGGGCCAAGGATTGCTTACGTTCCCCGTTGCTTCCGCGAGTGGAGGTATTCCACTTGCGAGGAGCGTGACTAGAGCGATATGAGACACAACCCGACCCCAAAGAAGAAAAGTCGATCTGCACCTTTTTCAGGAACATACCGTGCTTGCTCCGGTACGAACGTTCGACAGAATTCGGCCACATACTCTATCGGGAGATGCGGTGATCCTGTCGTATGCAATCGCGCAACTCTGCCATGCACCATTTACCGAGTGTCATGAAACGAAAAAAAAAAAGATTCGACATGACAAACGCGACTCACAGAATGTGCAATATGCCCAGCGTATTCGCCTGAATGTCCAGCACGCTCAACGGATCCTGTCCGTCCGGCAACAAACTGGCAAGAATCACGTCCCGCACCTCTTTGGGCGCAAACGATTTGAGCTGTTGGTTCAATTGCAACGGAGAGACGGCAGTCGTGATAATCGTGATGGCATGCACGAGCGAGACATTGTTTTCGACTGTGGCAGGCGGGGTTGGCACTTGTGTTTGGGTTTGCGCTTGCGCTTGCACCGGGGATGATGGCTGTTGTTGCTGGACGTTCGGATCTGATTGGGGAATGGGTTGTTGCAGTGGCGTTGGCAGATTCAGTTGACTCATGACGCTGGAATGCTGAGATATCCTGGCGAACAGCGATGAGTCCGGTGGCGCGTCACCGTCAGCGCGATAAACGCTTGTTGGTGTCGCTCTCTTCTCAAAATATACGACGTAGAAATAGAACATGACAACTCACGAGTTGCACAAAAACAGATAGCGAGGAGCGTGGATGTCCAGGCTGTTGGCGTGATCAGATACGGAAGTTCGTGCGCAGAATTGACCAGGCTTGCGATATCCACAAACAAGACTTGGTTCGTTGTTGAGACAGCGCAGTACCACGCTCGATGCGCAGAACACCAACAATCAAGAGAATGGTACTTGGCAACTTACGGGAGACACAATAAGCTGATTACATAATACAACCAAGTCAGACGCGTCGCTCCTCCAACTCGCTCATCCTTGAAGTCGTGATGGGCCAGCACCTTTCACTTCCATAGGTCACTTTGTTCTTCATTGGCCTCCCCAGAACAACTTTGTGCAAGAGTCTCACAAAGTAAGCGACGCACTTCCATTGGTCTTGGTGAGGATGGTCAGTGTCGGGGTGTCCAGAAAAAAAAGCGTACGCAATTGTCGAATCTGCTTGCTTTTTTGGCCCACCTGCCCACCACCTTGTCCCTTGTCTAGTTAGCTGACCAGATACCCAAACCTGGTTCTCACATGACCAGAATTTCTGTCCTGAACTTTGCAACTGTAGTACAGGACCAGGAGTCAGCAGTAGACATTGTCGGCCTTCGATAGGATCTCTAATTATAACGCTCGAACCGTGCAAGCATGTCACATGTCATAAGGTCTGACTCAATGAAACGACCCATTGTATAAGGTATGAACAGTTTAATTTGCCATCTGCCCGAGCTTGGATTGATATTTTTTCCTTCCCTTGGAGAGGAGGGGGATAGGCAAGTTGAACTGGCTCTGCGTCCTTCGAGGTTGCCAGAAACGATGCGACGGGTACGGCGAACCCACTAGTTGGCAACCAGAATGAATATCATTGGATTGATTCGGCTTGAAATTGACTTGCACATTACTTACCTCTCACCTCCCCTCGTACCCTGCCCTTCTCTTACGTCCGCGTAGCTGTGACTCGATCAGATAAATAAGTGTCAATACACTCATTTCCGTCGCATCTTTGCAGGGCGTTCGTCCTGTGGAGATATGAAAGGACCAGACTGTTGGACTGCACCGACACGTGCACCAATAAAGAAAACCTCCAACAATTTTTGTAGCCCGTAGGGTTACACGTAAATGGGATCTGCGGACGAGTCGGTAGAGTACATATTCTTTCCTCCCTTTCTTTACTTTCTTTTGAGTTTCCTGTCTAGTCTACATGAGCCACTGATACAAGAAAATAGTCGAGGACGCCGGCTATGAGACAAATATCGCGTATCTGAACACGTTCACTCCTTCCGATGCTTCTGATAGTAGTGAATAAGACCGGTGGTCTAGAATGTATATAGTGAGCATTCCCTGTGGCGTTATCCCTTTGAATGATACTTACCGAACTGTCATGTCCAGTGACATCCGAAGGGCTGCCAAGCTGTGACAGAATGTTCTTCGCAAGTACCTTTCCAAGCTCGACGCCCATTTGGTCTGCCAATCACACTTTTAATACGAACCGGCTAATCCAAGTGTGTCAGACGTACCAAAGGAGTTAATGCCCCAGATCACCCCTTGCGTGAAAATTTTGTGCTCGTACAGAGCGATCAGCGCGCCGAGCGTCCTAGGGGTCAAGAGCGGGAATAAAATGCTGTTGCTCGGCCGATTCCCTTCGAACACTTTGCTCTTCACGAGCGCCTCGCTGGCTCCACTTCCGAGTTCCTTGCGGACTTGCTCTTCCGTTTTGCCGAATGCTAGCGCTTCAGGCTGTGCGAAGAAGTTGGACAGTAGAATGCGGTGGTGCTTCGAGTTGGCAATGGGGTTGTGAGTAGTTGCAGGGGCGATGAAGTCGGCTGGGATCAGCTTCGTTCCCTGGTGGACAAGCTGGTAGAACGAATGTTGACCGTTTGTACCCGCCGCACCCCAGATGATCGGCTACGTAACAAACATGTCAGTGAAGTTGTGATGGGATGCGCCACCGCAAGACCTACGCCAGTCTGATAATTAACGCGCTGGCCACCTTTGGTGACAAATTTACCGTTCGACTCCATGTCTCCTTGCTGGAAGTAGTCTGCGAACTTGTGAAGGTATTGGTCATACGGCAATAGGGCGTGGGTTTGAGCGCCATAAAAGTCGTTGTACCAGATACCAATAACACCAAGAAGTACCGGCAGGTTTCTCTCCAGAGGAGTCTCTTTAAAATGCTTGTCCATACCATGCGCACCCTTCAAGAGAGACTCGAAGTTATCATAGCCAATATACAGAGCGATCGAGAGACCAATCGCGCTCCACAAGCTGTAACGACCACCAACCCAATCCCAGAACTGGAACATGTTGGCGGTATCAATGCCGAATGCCTGGACTGCTTTGGTGTTGGTGGAAAGGGCGACAAAGTGCTTCGCGACGTGCGCCCTGTCTTTGGCAAAAGACAAGAACCAGTCCCTTGCGGATTCGGCGTTCGTGATAGTCTCTTGAGTTGTGAATGTTTTGCTGGCAATAATAAACAAGGTGCGTTCTGGGTCGCAGAGCCTGGTAGTCTCAGCAAGGTGAGTTCCATCAATGTTGGAGATGAAGTGGAGAGTGAAGTCGCGTTGCCCGTAAGGCTTGAGAGCTTCCGTCACCATGACAGGACCCAGATCGGAACCGCCAATACCGATATTGACGATAGTGTTGATGGTCTTCCCGGTGTAACCCTTCCAGGTACCACTTCGGATCGCCTCGGAAAACTCCTTGATGTGGGCGAGGACACCCGCAACTTCGTCGACGCCGCCCTCCTGGATCTGGAAATCGTTGAAGTTACGGAGCGCAACATGCAAGACAGCGCGATCCTCGGAGGTATTGATGTGCTCGCCAGCGAACATCCTGTCGCGGTAGGTTTCGACCTGAGCCTCGCGCGCTAAAGATAGGAGTGTATCCAAGATCGGCTGTGTGATCAGGTTCTTGGAGTAGTCGAGAAGGAAAGTGGTGCTGGAATCGGTAGGGTCTACATATTCCCTTGAGAACTTCGAGAAACGGCTAGGATCTTGGGCGAAGAGGTCGGCCAAGATAAGCCTGGTGTACTCCGCGTCATAAGTTTGCTGGAGCTTCTGCCAGGCAGCGTACTCTGATAATCGTCGTTGAGCGAAACATAACGCAACGACACTGTAGACATACCAGTGGCAAGCTTTCCGCTCATGGTGTCCTGCGAGAATGGAGATGCGGAACACCATCATACTTATACGTCCCGTCCCGAATCGACCGTGGGAAGCCTGACAGATTGTTCGGACTGTCTCCATCAAAACTGCTCACAGACTGCCCAGGATGAGAGAAAACCATCCTAGTTCCCATACCGTTTCTGTCAAGGCCGTGAACGCGTTACAGTGTGTTGGCACGGACGTGTGTACTGACTTACACACTTGGCAATCCGTTCCTTTCACCTTCCGCCCTGCATGTACGGCGCTATGGCTCCGCTGAGAATCTCAACTTCCGACTTTGAAACACGCGTTGGTCCGTGCTACCTAATATAAAAAATAACTCGAAGGAACGGAGAATTCATGTAAGACGTAAAACCGTCCCCAAGGAAACTGAAAGCATCTTACAAACAGGTCGACGTCGAGGTGCACTTGCCACGTGCCAATTTTTCCCCACCCCAGGTAGGTAACAGCGCGCTTGAAAACACAGCTCAGCGGAAGTGTTTGAATGGGTTCAACACTTTGTAGAACCTGCCAATTGGATCAGCAGAAGATGACCCAACGGCAAGCAGGGGAATGTATCGATAGTGCACTGCTGCGCGGAGCTTCAAAGTGAGTGACATTCTTCAGTGAAACCAGCCAGTGGTAAGCGGTGGTAACCGATGGTAGCCGACGGTCTGAACCAGTCCTGACTGCCGACTGATTTACAGAAGTTCCTCGCATCCTAGTGAAAGCTCAGCCATTGACTCTGAGCTGAACTAGGAAAGTGAAACATTGCCTCGGGTGCAGCGCTTGACATCAACTGATGTGGTCAGCTTTCCCGCGAAAACGTAGGACATTGCTGATTGACCCTGACCGGGTTTCCGAATATTCAATTCCTAGCGATGTCCCAGCTGCCAGATTGCGTGCATGCGGGAGACGAGTTTGCAAGGCGTGCCGACGTACGTACTCATGAACATGTCAAACAAACGGCATTCACTGTCATCCATTTTTGTAAGATTCATTCGATCACCTTGAAGTGAAGTTCCCTCCTTCCGTTGAAGAGGCGTCGATAATCTCCGGAGACCCGACTGATGATCTCTTGTCGGCAATCATTGAATTGGCCCTAATGCCCGGGTTGTTTGAAGTGAGATGTTTTGAAAATATCTAGATGTGCTCACAAGTGCAGCTTGTTTATGTTTCATTCTCTGATTCCCGAATACTCTTGGATTTAGCGGGGTTGATTTCCGTGACTCGACATCAACAATGCTTCGTCTCACGTCCTGGACCGGACCCATCGATCTGCGTTCCAGACTGGCGGCAACATTTCATGAGAAGAAAACAAATTAACTTGCACGGAGATTTGGAAAACCTGTGAAAGACTCTTATTGACCATGATTTTCTACATCGCAAACCGCTTCTGCCCTCAGCTAAGCACCTACACTCGTTTAAACACACCTCATCATCTATCACAATGCTCGCTCGACTCTTTGCTGCCCTCGCGGTTGCTGGTCTTGCTAACCTCATGACGCGTGACAATTATGACATCAGCTCGATTCTTGCTGCAACACTACCCAGGATGTATGCTTCCGGATAAGTGTAATGCTTTGCGCTATCTAATACTATTCTGCTCACAGCGTCCTGTCCTACTTCAGCTTCAAGGATCTCGAGGGTGCCGCTGGTGGTGTTGGTACGAACTGTCTCCCGGTCGGCGTTGTCGGGGGTAGCGTTGTGCTGTTAGAAGATTGTCTTTGGCATCACGTTAACGATACCACCACGGCAAACTTGGTAGCGCAAACGTTACATTAGGTCCACGACCGGTGTCAGACTGACCTGCAATGCTGCAGACGGAAGCTGCCTGGATGGGGTAGTGTGGTATGTATGCCCACTTCTCTGTCGGTGTAAACGTCCGTGTTGTGCTATCGTCACATTCATTTCTGTAGGCAGGTGCCCAAAAGGGTCTAGTATTTTAGCCCCAAGAGGATGGCATGTCTGAGTCTTGCCTGTCTACAGGCTTTGCCATCCTTGTATCGTCAGGCAGCCTCCCGCTTCTCTGCTTCCATTCTCTTACTAAATCTGCAGCCGATCGTTTGCGAGATCCATCACATGCCTCATGCCCGGATTTGTGGTCACCCGCTTGCCTAACTCCTTTGATAGTGACAATATTGCTGGTAGTTTACCTGTCCGTGTCACTTGTCCTCGGAGAAGGGCGATAGATGGGCATGACAAACATGTCCGATAGCCCAGGTTGCCCTTTTTTGGCACCAAGACTACAACTTTGGGAGGTGCCCATCGGTTCCATACATTGAGAGAAGAAGAACATCGGTCTTCTTCGGTTTCAATATCGTTGAACACTGACGACCGATTTGGAGATTCAGCGGTTGCAGTCCCGCATGTAGTGAATGTTAATTCCGTAAAAATGTCTGTAAATTCCCCATAGAGAAGGCATATAGAAGAAGTTGATCCGCCAAATTTGCATGCGGCTGTAGGTACTCGACTGAGCTTCCAACCAGGTACGTCGTCTACTAGTCAATCACCCATAGCTCCGCTATGTCTGCTTTTCAGCAATCCAAAAAAAGTGGGAATTTCCTAGTGTTTTACACAATGTAGTATTCGTCTTTGTCACCTTCAACGTTTTCAAATGAAACTACTGTATAGGTGCTGCATGTATGCACTGTCGAAGGTCTGCCGGCCGGGCCGGAACTTATATACTTAGGCTCGGTGAACGCCGGGAGGCGTCCGAAACACGTACCTTTGCGCATGTCGTATAAAGCGGCGCCGCCCATTGTTTCGTGGTTCCATTTCATCGCATTCCTCGAGTCGGAAAGGTATTTTTCCGGAATAGCGGCCAGTCAGCATCTCTCAAACGCAATCATTGAACGAGCCCAGTGCTCCGACTGTTTGAAGGGAGACACATTTGGAGCACACGTCTAACTTCTGAAATGCCGGACCTGGTAAGCCCTTCACACGGTGTATCCAACGGTGATCCTGACCAGTGGACCCTTCAATGGTTGCCCTCGGCTAACACATCATCAGGCTAACCGGTTTCCTGAAGCGTCAAGTGCAGCCAGTTTACGTTTCGTGCTCTGATCCCTTATAGTGAATCTCCGTTTATTACTCAACTTGTGTAACAATCAGTGTTTCATATGTGCCGTGCGAAGCGCAGGTACGCCGTAAAATGTGCTAGATTTGGTTAAAATGATGCATTTTGTGACCAGCCGTTAACGGCACCTAACATCATCCCTTGGACTCGACCCCTGTTCTGCATTCCAGACCAACGGCGACAAGAAAGAAACGGTGTGACCGCCAAGGCGTTGACGGATCCTGCGTACGGGCCGAAAACCTATAAAGACCGCACGGTCACTCCCAATTTTTACATCGCTCCTGCTTTCTGCTCAGCATCTACAGTCCTTACAATCCTCCTCAGTATCAAAAATGTTCGCTCGTCTCTTCGCTGTTGCCTCCCTCGCTGCTCTCGCAGTCGCAGGCCCTGCCCCTCTCGTGTTGCGCGACCAGTGCAACACTGGCTCCATTAGCTGTTGCAACCAGGTCCAAGATGTATGTTTGCATTTTAATACTCTACTTTGCCTTGCTTAACATTGGTTTGTTTTTCAGGCTGAGCCTCTCGGCAGCCTTCTGTCTGCCCTTGGTATCGATGCTCTTCTTGGTGTTACTGGTCAAGTTGGTATTAGTTGCTCCCCCATCAGCGTTGTTGGAAGTGGTACGGGTGCAAAGTGTGACCAACAGCCTGTTTGCTGCAATGGTGATACATTTGTATGTTTTTCTTTTGTGTTATGATAGTGATACTGACATCTTCCCCAGAATGGTCTCATTAACATTGGCTGCAGCAACATCAACCTTTAAGTCTTTACAAAGTGGTAGATCTCTGAACGTTTGACTGCGAAATTGTTTAGTGCAATTTTATCGTTGTTGAACACCAATTTTTGGTGGTCCTCTTAATACATTCGTTTATACCATTTCTGAATCTGATATGTCGCCATTTTTAAGTGGTTGCTTGGGTAGGTTCTTTGGAGTGAACTTTTATAGTTGGTTAGATTGCGAGTTGTGGCTGAACAATATTAGATTCAGATGTGTTATGGGTGTGATTGAGTTTTGAAGTTTGGTAGTAGCAACTTCATTCATTGTTGCAGCTGCTGAAGTACTTCAACATCCAGCCTAGATTAGTTTCTGGTGGCAATGACACAACCACTATTCAGTTTTTGTTACAGCCCTTTCTGATGTGTTTCAGGGTGTGCTGACCTCAGTATGCCATATACTGTAAAGTGATGTCAAAGACGGTGTGTTGTGGTGTGAGTGTCCGTGGATGAGGGGAGGGCTCGTCGATCAGCTAAACGGTTGTGCAAGGTAGTGTGACTGAAATCTCCCGACGGACCAATGTTGACACTGCGTGCACGGTGGTGGGCTCACATTCCCATGGCATGGCATCATCCTACTCATTCCCGAAAAAATGGGCTTCTTGTGTGCTCCATAAGCAATTAAACGCCCACGGACCTCCCAAGAAAACCTGCCAACGGCTCTCATGAAGCCTGTGGGCGCAATTTGCACTCTGAGTGTCCACACTTTCTTCTCGATGAATTTCGAATCTAGGTGCTATAGTCTAGTACGTGTTGCACCAATTTCTGACCTCATAAACTGGATTTGTGGGAAGCTAGCTATGCCGAGCTATCAAATAATGAACAAGAACCAACACAGTCTCCGATGGCCAACATGTGCAATCACGTTCGTCATTCGTCGAAACAAGTGGGCGAGCTCGTGCGGTCTTTCCACCTGCTGGGTTGACGCCGAGACACTGTTAGCCTGAGTGCTTCCTTCTGGAAACCTGAAAACTCGCCCTCCATCTCTTGCGTGATTTCGCCCTCACACCTCCGACGTAATTGTATGTTCTGCGTTTCTTTCCCAGAATGTTGGCCCCATTGTGCCAATTCTTGACCTGTGGAAACGGTGTGGCATCAGAAGGTACATGAATTTGTTCCTTGTAGGCCCGAGCAGCGTGAAACGCAGGGCTGAACTTGGTGCACCCGTGTTAGCGGAGGTACTTCATAGTTTCGACGATCCAGGAGCCTTGCAGTTCCACGCATGTCGGCCTATTGCAGAACGTGGTTGGTCCTTGTAGGCCATACACCTAGAACAGGTTCAGGAAATCATCGATTGTCATTCCTAAGCGTTCAACGCTATACTGGTGAGTGGATGGCTAGACGGGTATGGACACTCCAAGAACTTACTAGGTGACCGCATCATCCTGCTAATTGTCTTGCCATTCAGCCCACGTTGGACTAAATCAAGGAACACGCCGGTATGGGTGTCGAAACCTATCAACATCTGCTTTAGCTAGGCATCTAGCGCAGCGGTTTCACGCACCAGTGGTAAGAACAAGCACATCGAATTCGTACTCGCCTTCTACACTCTTCACACCTTTTGGCGTGATCTGAACGATGGGACTCGCATTTATGTTGACAATGTCAACGTTATCTTGGTTAAAAATCTCGTCTAAATATTGTCCTTGACATGGACGCTTGCAGCCGAATAGGTGAGATGGGACTGCGGGTGCTAATAGCTAAATTAAAGCTCGCGCTTTCTAGGATCCTGAACACACAGTCTAACCTTCTTCCTCCAAAGGCATAGACAACTCATTGT
>JBBPKD010000932.1:0-13229 GCA_038089075.1 Singerocomus inundabilis
AATCAAAGTAATCAAAGTAGTAACAGTAGTAAAAGTCAAGACGCGTCGGGTGCGTCGCGTCGCGGTCACGTGGACCTTTTATTGGGACGCGATTATCACGTTTTATCGCCTTCGTCCTCGACCACCACCATGTCCGACACAGATCCACAGCAAGGACCGCCCAGAAAGACCCTCGCCTCCAAGTTCAAGCCTGCACCCACCGGTACAAGTGCTGTTGCAGTGGGTGCGTGTCTCGCCCGCGTCCCATTTTCTTCCGCATCCTTTCTCATGTCGTCCCATCCAGCACGCGGGATGAACCCATCCGCACTCGCCCATGCTCGCGACGTCCTCGAAATACCCGACTCTCCCTCTGCCCCACTCCTAGCAAAGCGCATCTCTTCCGGTTTCTCCGACCACACTCAATCCACCCCCCACAAACGCTTCAAACCAGACGCAGAGCACACTCCTCGCAAGACCCCAAAGGAAAGGCCTTCAAGTTCAACCTCGCACCGTTCCCCGCACTCAGGTGAAACCTTCAGCAAGGTCGACATTCTCAATTCGCGGTTTAGCCGTACTCAACTCTCATCTGACCCTTTTGAGCTTCCTCGTCAGCTTCTTCCCCTCCCCCCCTCTCCTCGCACCCTTTCGACCCGCAACTCGACCCCTCAGAAGATACCCAGTGACTTTTCCGACCTCAACTCGGTACATTTACTTTCCATCCTCTCTCCACTCTCTCATATCCTACCAGAAATCCCTAAATGACCTCAGGTCCCTGCTCTCTGCTAACCAGAACCTTCGCAACATGTTCGGACAAATGATGTCAGACCATATCCAAAATATTCGAGAATACGATATCATGACACTCTCGCTGTTTCTGTCAGCGTCCTCCCATATACCGTCTTTGTTGGCATCTCATTTCCTTGTAGTTCTCAAACGGATGATCGTATTCGCGATCTTAAACAACGAATAGCATACCTAATCGCTGTTGACGAAGTCGAGCATCCTCCCCGATCCCTTCCTGCTCCGTTTCCTATGTTGCCTTCAACTAGTACCTCCTCTACTTCAACTAACAGACAGTTCAATACCAGAGGCACTCCATCTTCCTCTATTACCTTGGATACCTCAAACTCGACACTCGATATCATGGCTACAGACAATGTCGCTCCAAACACGACCCAGAATATAACTAGTTCACCAGATGTTGTCGAACCTGATGTACCTAACATGTCCGGAGCAACGCTCATTGTTGGTGATAGCGACGATACCTATTACGACAAGTTTGGTCCAATCCCAGACGATCTTTTCGACACAGACAAGTCCGAGATGCCCCCACCCTCAGACGTCACGTCCATGCCTGTGTCTGTTCCAGCTATTCCTGTCATTCCAGGTGGGCGGATAGATCACACGTCCTCGCCGTACTACAGAGAAGTCGTCTCTATTCTCAAGAATACCTTCAAACTATCAACATTCCGCACTAATCAGTTAGAATGCATCGTTGCTACATTGGATGCAAAGGACGTCTTCTATCTCGCCCCAACCGGAGGTGGTAAATCCCTCTGTTTCCAGCTTCCCGCTCTCTGCGTCACGGGAAAAACACAAGGGACAACCTTTGTCATATCTCCGCTCATATCTCTCATCAGTGATCAAGTTGCAGCCCTACGCAAGAAGGGTATTCCCGCCTTCCCCCTCATGAGTGCTGCAGAGGAAAACGAAGTCCGCGTGGCGATGCGCATGATGAGGAGTAACGTCGAGGAAAAACCAAAGCTGGTATACACCACTGCAGAAAGATTGCAGAGGAGTGACTCTCTTAGGGACGTTGTAGATCAGCTATACGCAGAAAAGCAGCTGGCCAGATTCGTGATCGACGAGGCCCACGTCATTGGAAGTTGGGGAAGAGAATTCCGTTCCTCTGTAGGTCTCAAGTCTACCATCATTTTTGTTGACTATCCACAACACGCGTTCCTGATTTGAGCATCAAGTATACAGAACTGAACATCCTCCGCAAAAACTGGCCCAACGTACCCATCATGGCCCTTACCGGCAGTGCAAACAAAGACGCAATAGAAGATATCAAGCATAACCTTTCAATGCGAGACCCTGTCTGCCTTGCTCAGTCTTTCAATCGTCCTAATTTGCACTATTCGGTCCGCAACAAACCTTCTTCGAAAAAAGAACTCGTGCAAAACATTGCTGGATTCATTAAAACACATCACCCTGATGACACTGGAATTATCTATACGCTGAGCAGAGTTGACTCTGAGGAGATGGCACAAAAACTCCGGGAAGAGTGGGGAATAGAGGCAAGACATTACCATGCAGGTGTAGACAACGAAGGGAAAAGGACCACACAAGATGATTGGATGACGGGGAGATGTAAAGTTATAGTGGCCACGGCACGTAACAGGTGTCACAACATGGGTTATTGCGACTTACTTTCCAATAGATTGCTTTTGGGATGGGTATTGATAAACCGGACGGTGTGTTTTCGACGGTTCCCCTCCGGGATGAAATCCTGACAACTATACCCAGTCCGGTTCGTCATTCATGCAACGTTATCAAAGGACATGGACGGGTACACCCCACTTCCTATGACTAGCCGATACTCGGATTGACGGATACTCTAGATACTATCAGGAAACCGGGCGAGCTGGCCGAGACGGTCGACCCTCAGATTGTGTTCTTTGTGAGTGTTTGTTTTCTCTAGATTCCTGTAACCGACAACTTACCGCACACCTTGCGCTTTTAGTTTACACGTACGGTGATGTCGGGAAGCTCATAAACTTGCTTAAGAACCCCGGCGATTCCACACGCGAAAAGCCTCGTGATGCCGAGGTCGAACGCCAAATCGCGAAACTTCAAAGTGTCAGTGCTTACTGTTGCAATGAATCCGATTGTCGACGTGTACTTCTTCTCCGTCACTTTGATGAGGAGTTCAAACCAGACGATTGTCACAATCAATGCGACAACTGCAACCGGCCCGGCAGGCTGATTCAGCATGATTTCACAGTAGAGACCCAGCAAGTCACTCGACTCCTGCAAGAGATGATAGCTGTGAACAATCGTGTGACACAAATCCAACTCAAGGATACGTGGAAGGGAAAGAACAACAAAGCCGTTCAACAATATAAGAGACTCTCCTTGTACGCTTCCGGTAAGGCTCTGGATCAAGCCACCATCGAACGCATATTCAACCACCTCAACATTGAGGGGGTCATCTCGACGTATAGAGTTGCGTGTAGTTCTGGCTTTAGTAATAGTTACATCCAGGTAACTCTCTTGTTCTTCCTTCTGTGCCTAGCTTGTACATGCTGACACGATCGTTAGCTCGGCAGTGCTGCACCCGACTATCTTGATGGTGGTAAACGGCTGGTATTGTCCTGGAAAGAGGAGAATATCCCTGTGTCCACGAGGAACGCGAACGCGAAGACTATGCCACGCAAGAAGGGCAAAGAACGGGATCTTCAGTCGACAGTTAATTTCATTGGTCTATACGAGGATATTGAGGACGCAGAAGATCCATCCGAAAACGAAGTATACAGAGATGTGGTCGACGATGCCGATATGTCCGAGCCGACGACGTCCGATATCCCGCTGGTTGGTTCGTCGCGGTCGGCCGGTTCGACGGAAAGTTCGACGGCTTTGCAGAGCAAACCGGCCGCAGTCCCTCAAGATGGGCCTGCTATGAGGTTGGAGCGGTTGAAGGAGATGAGACTGTCGGTAGGTGCTAAGCTTGTTCGCTTCGGTGGATGCGTAGATCGTTCTGGCAATGTAGATTTCGAAGAGGTTCAGGAAAAGACCATTGGACTCCATTCTACAGGATGATACCCTTCAGCTGTTGGCACTGACCAACCCACAAGGTATGTTATGTTGACTTGTCCGTTTATAATGACAATGCCAGAATCATCTGACAAATGGACGTCCACAGATGAACTGGCCTTTCGAGGAATCCTTACAGATTGTGAGGATCCCCTCGAAGTAGACAACAAGTGGTATTCCTACGGGCAAGAATTTTTAACTGCCCTAAGGGACCCGTGAGTTTTGGCGCGGGTTCAGGTGAATGCTCGTTTGCTGATATGGGGAGAACAGACATCTTGCATGCAAGCCGTTTGACACGGTCAGGATGCATCGTAATTATGCATTCAATGGATGAAATCCGTTCTATGTTCCCTCTCTCACATACTGTATTATAGTGCAAATATTACAATGGAACCGACAAGAGATGTGTGACCAAAAGGATACCTCTGTAAAGTAGACTGTAGGCCTAATATCCACCTCCATCGGCATGCGCAGCCCTCTGCGACGCCATTTGTCGACGTTGCGCGTCCTCCAATTTCGGACAGTTCGAGATGCCATGTCCGAGCCCTGAGAAGAGCGTGAATATCAACAAGGCGAAGCAACAAGCGTGGCTTTACCTCCACAGACTGGACATCCCTTGAGTGACCCGCCTTGCGCGGCACGTGGATCCTGGATAGTTTGCAGGAACGGAGGAACCCTGCCCACACCACCACATGTTCAACACATCAAATCGGAGTAGAAAGCGGCAAAGGTCAACATACTTTTGTCCCGCTTCCATCAACAGGTATTTAAGATCCAGCAATGTCTGTTCCGGCGTACTCATGTTCACAAACGTCGTCGCTATGCCCGTTTTGCCGCTCCTGCCTGTACGGCCAATCTGGTGCACGTAGTCTTCAATCTCTTTTGGCATGGAAAAGATGATGACGTGTTGGATGTCGTTGAAGTCGAGCCCTTTGGAGGCGATACCGGATGCGACCATGACGTCTTTGGCGCCAGACTTGAAGGACTTGATAGCATACTGCCGTTCTTCCTGCGCTATGGAGAAGAGAAGTCAGCAGGAGGTGGGGATCGTGGTGAAGACATACTTTTCGAGCCGTGGATAGCTACTGCCTCGACACCTTTCAGCAGGAGGTATTCCTGTATGTCTAAAAATTCAATCTGGTTCATGCTGTCAGCCCTGGAGGGAGAGATATACACGAACCATCGACTTCGTTCTTGTTCTCGCTGAAGATGATCACGGGCGGAGCCGTCTTTTGTAGACACTCGAGGAGATACACCATTTTCGCCTCTTGCTTTACGTATTCGACGACTTGCAGCACGTCCAAGTTGGCAGCGCCTGCACGGCCGACGTTCACGAGCACAGGTTTGACGAGTGATTGTTGTGCAAAGTCTTGAATCTTCCGCGGCATCGTAGCAGAAAAGAGGAGTGTCTGGCGCTGACCCTACACATACGGGTCAGAAAGACGGTGTCCGGCTCGTCGGAAGACAGTGAGCGAGAGACATACCTTGAAGAAACTCATGATATTTCTGACGTCGTCCTCGAAACCCAAATCGATCATGCGATCCGCCTCGTCCATACATAGATACTTGCAATTCGAAAACCCGAATCTCTTCTTCTCCAACATGTCAATAAGTCTCCCAGGTGTAGCAACGACGATATGAAGTCCCTTGTTCAACACGTGGCTCTGCTCACCCATGGATATACCACCTATACATAGTAGTGTGTTCAGAGGGGGATATTTGTGATCTTTAGAGATGGCAGCTGTCCACGAGAGGACGTTTTCGTACGTTTGCGTAGCAAGCTCGCGCGAAGGACAGAGGACAACACCCACGGGACCTTCACCACGAACAAAGGGAAGACGTGATTCTTCTTCGAGAGCGAGCATGATGAGGGGGAGGCAGAAAGCAAGAGTTTTTCCGGAACCTGTAAACGCAATCCCGATCATGTCTCGGCCAGAGAAACTGTGGGCTATGAGTGGGTCAAGTTGTACTGCAAAAAAGGTGTCTCACGCAGTAGGTATGCCCTGTAGCTGGATTGGGGTCGGGGATGTGATTTTCTTGGACTTGAGAAACTGAAGCATAGAGTCTGGTATTTTCATGTCCTGAAACATTATGAGAGTCCCCGTGCATGAAAAGCGGGTATTGTACTCACCTCAAAGTGCTCAATTGGTAGAGGTATGTCCTCGCCATCAACAATGATGTGGTACTTTTCGCGTAGACGTCGGTGTTGTTCCTCTGTACGTTCGCGGATATACCTTGGAGGTCTCCATCTGGGCCAGGAATCAGGCCAATGCATGGTGGGCAGCACGGGGAACCTACGAAGTCCTGAGGGACTCTGAATAGTGGATACCTTTTGCGAGTTCTAGATCTGAGGCAAGCTTTCTGCGACTGGCAATGGCAGCAAGGATTTCAGCGTCGGCCTCCTCAGCTTTTTCTACCTCTGTCTTTTTTGAATCTGAAGCGAGGAGGGTAAGACGGTAAAAGGTGGATGCATAAAGGCCTACCCTCCACCGCTTTGCGAGAATGAACCTCCTGCGCCTCCAAGAGGAGCGTCCTCTCCTTCCTTGCGCGTTCCTTGCGTTTCTCCTCTTCGTATTCAGCGTCCTCCTTCTCGAGCAATTCCTCCAGTTGTTTCTTTGCCTTTTCCCGTGCGTCCGAGCTGGACGAGAGTGCGGTGAGCTTGGCGAGTTTGGCTTCACGTCGTTGAGCGACTGGAATATATGGCTCGTACGCGTCGTCCTCGTCGTCGAGTTTGTAGACTGGCGGTGAGGGCGAGCGCCGAATATGATGTCGTTTCTGTGTCGAATCGGACATGTCGACGGAAGAGGTGATCACTAGCACTGCCCGTGCAGGTTACCTCTGACGACCAGTGCGATGGAAGATCAGTTTGATTCGACGACGCACCCCCACAGACGATGTAAGTCTTCTCTACTCACCCCCCACCAACACTCACCGTCCGTAGACAACCCGCTCACCAACACACACATCCTTGTCTCTCCACATCGCACAAAGCGTCCTTGGCTAGGTCAGGTAGAGCCCCCTACAGCATCTAATCTCCCCCAGTATGACGAGAATTGCTATCTCTGCCCTGGGAACACCCGCGCGAACGGATTGATCAACGAGGACTACAAGGCTACCATGGTTTTCGAGAACGACTACGCTGCCGTTCTACCCTCACCGGTACCCGCGGCCCCTGCTACGCCCCATCCCTTGTTGACTGCTGAGCCGATCCAAGGTGGTTGTGATGTCGTCTGTTTCAACCCAAGACACGACAAAAGTCTGCCCACTCTCAGCGTGGACGACATCGTAGCTATCATCGAAGAGTGGACACGTATATACCATCATCGGGGCACTCAGGACGGCATCAAATACGTCCAGATTTTCGAGGCAGGCGCCCTTTTGTTCTTGGCAAGTGTATGGGCTGATGACAGGAAGATCAGAACAAGGGTGCGATGATGGGCTGTTCCAATCCACATCCTCATAGTCAAGTTTGGTCCACCTCTGCGCTTCCCACCATCCCAGCCAAGGAGCTGAGGAATATGCGTGATTACGCCCTGTCCGCTGCAGCAACGACCAATGGGCCAAAGGGACACCAGGACAAGCCGTGTCTCTTGTGTGAATATGTCACTTATGAACGTACTGCCAAGGAACGCATCGTGGACGAGAATGAGCACTTTGTCTCTCTGGTTCCTTGGTGGGCTTACTGGCCGTTTGAAGTGATGGGTGAAACTAGTTTTTGCCTAAATTCGCTCCGAGAGCTCACGATACTGCACTAGTGTTACCATACAAGAGGCACATACCCTCCATGTCCCATTTTACGCTGGAAGAGACCTGCGCATTGGCAGATATCATTTCCCGCGTTACGATCCGCTACGACAACCTCTTCTCCTGCTCATTTGCGTATGCTATGGGCATCCACCAACGACCTCTCCCTCCAAGGCGTATCGACGGCACACTTGTGGAGGATGAAGACGACATTGCACATTTCCACTTGCATTTTGAGCCTCCGTTGTTGAGGAGTGCGACGGTGCGCAAGTTTTTAGCTGGGTGCGCCGTGTCACAGTTCGTTCCAACTCAAGACTAACAATATCTGGATAGATATGAGGTTATGGCAGAACCCCAGCGTGATCTCACTGCGGAACAGTCTGCACAGCGACTGAGAGGATGCGCGTCTGTGCATTATTCGCATGAGAAGAGTGCAATAATGTAGACAATGTGTACACTTTTGAATTTGAGACAAACACGAGACAACAAGACAGATCTTTTTGCCAACGTCCATGGCTCAGTCAGAGCTCGTCGACGGGCATGTCTCTGTCAGACAGTGCAAACGTGCCATCAACGCGCTCCATGCATACGCTACTAAGCTCGAGAAGGAGCGTGCCGAGACCGAACTCTTACCGGGCAAGGAGCAACACGTATGGCTCCAGATTACGGTCAAGACTATGCACCCAGAACGTAAACTCAAACCGTTTCGAATGTATGCCGTCTCTCCTCGTACTGGATGACTACTCACGGTTGGCATAGTCCTATAAAGTATCCGCTCGTCGATCCCCGGACGTCAGGTGTGTGTCTGATCACGAAAGACCCGCAACGACAGTACAAGGACCTTCTCGAACAACATCACATCAAATTTATATCCAGAGTCGTCGGGGTAGAGAAACTCAGGGGGAAATTCAAGGCGTTTGAGGCACGACGACTGTTGCTCAAGGAAAATGCCATGTTTCTCGCGGACGAACGGGTTATACCCCTCCTTCCACGGCTGCTCGGTTCGAAGTGGTTTGAGGCTAAAAAGTGCGTTGTTTTCCCCCCGATGGCGCGCTCTGCATGCAGCTTGCTGACCCGTCGAGTAGACAACCTATTCCCGTCTGCCTGACACGCAAAGATCTCAAGGGCGAGCTCGAGCGGGCCATCGAATCGTCGTATATGCATCAAAATAAAGGAACGTGCACGTACGTGTTCCGAACCATCCCAACCATATACTTGCGACTCACGCCACTCGACCAGATCGGTGAAGATAGCATTGGTATCACATGCGCCGAAACAAATACAGGTCAACCTCGAGACTGCGCTGCCGGCCATCGTCAGTCGTATCAAGGGTGGTTGGGATAACATCCAGAGTTTGCACATCAAAACGAGTACGAGTGTTAGTCTGCCGATATGGACGTGTGAACTTGGAAGCGAGGAAGGTGGACGATGGAATGGGCTGGTTGCAGGGGATACAGAGGAAGCTGAGACAAGGGCAACGTCAGAAAATAGCGACGACGACAATGAGGAAGAGGAGGAAGAGGTTGAGCCTGTCAGATTCAAAAAGGCGGTGGGTGGGGGCAAACGAGCCAAGGGGCAGCTGGAGGAGCGGCCAAGGAAACGACCAAGGCCGAGTCTTGAAGCCGCCTTGGCAAAGTAACTTGTCTACTACGAGACAGCTAGTCAAATGACATTTGTCCTGGGCAGACTCGTCGGAACTCGTTCAAGGCGACTCTCCTTACCTGCTCGAGTCCACACCATGTCTGGTCCCAGAGTACTTTCAACCGAACCCCTCGAGAGTGCGCATTCAACGTGACACTGTCGTGTTTGCTCCCCCCATCAGCGTGCTGACTCTGACCACACCCAGGTTCGTCGGGTTGACCAAGATTCATTATCAAGACCAGGAGGGTGAAAAGGTGCGCCGGCTCTCGTACCAACCAGCAATGTTCGCTCAACTCAGTCGACAGCGTGTCTGGGAATGTGCAGAACGCAAAGTCGTACAAGGAGGCACCGGGAAAGAAGGTCTGTCGCCCTCTCCCCCTAGCCTTGGGTATGTCTGGCATGCTCACACAGAACTTCCCCATCAGCCGTGGCAATCTTTGCCATCCTCAAATCCAAGACGAATGCCTTCCCACTCTCGACCGTTATTATCGAACAATACCGTCCACCACTCGATAAACACGTCATAGGCACGCACGAGCACTCACTTCCTCTCACTCACCTCGTCTCACCTTCATACTCTCCGTCATCCGACAGAGTATCCAGCTGGTCCGTACTCATCCCCCATACTTGGATTGAATTCACGGCTTGGCCCCAGGCTTGCTCAACGCAGCAACGGATGCCTGTAGCCCCGATGAAGAAGCAGAGGTCGCAGCCCTGCGCGAATTGGAGGAAGAGACGGGGTACAAAGCAACGCTCCAAGACATAATCGAGTGTACACCTACGCTCGCATGTGATCCAGGTGTGCATCCACCATGATGCGATGATATTCGGAGCGGCGCAGACTAATGACTACCGCACCCGTATTCGTACCACAGGCATGACCACGGCGAAGATGAAACTGGTCGTGGTCAGGTTAGAGCTCGAAGACAAGATGGAGTACCCAGTCGCCAATCCGGATCCGGGTGAACATATCGTCGTCAGGGTGGTCGAGCTGGCCAATCTGAAGCGCGTGTTAGAAGGTACGTGTTCTTCAGTTCGTTTGTCTTGCGTCGCAAATGACGTGTTCTGCTTTATGATACTTTGAAGACTACGACAAAAAGGTGTGGACCACCCTTTACCCCTCGTACGTGTCTGACATATACCAAGGGTTTCATCGTAGACGCCAGGTTGTCTCATTTTGCATCGGGGTATGACATTGCACGACGTGTCGAAAATGGACTGCTCTAGTAGCCAGCCCAATCCTCAGTAGATCTAATGCAGATATATAGGGCAATGCAACATCAGTGACGCGTCTTTTTCGATCTTTCAATATGTGCTCTCAGTTTCTGTTGTTTTTCCCGCAGTGACGCCTTCTTCTTCCCCTTGACAGTCCCACTACCGAGTATCATCATGATCGGTTTATTTCTCGCCTTTTCTCTATTCGTCGAACTGCTCGGCATATCCTTGTTCTTCTTTCCCTTGAGCGACCCGTACTTTTCACGACCCTCTCGGCCTTTTTCGATGGACGCAATACGTTCTGCATAGTCTGCTTTGGCTTTTTTGCGAGGACCCAGGATGTCGTTCTCGGATATGAATGTGTCCGCCGAACTACCACCAATGGTAGCCTTCTTGGAGACCTCCAGAGCAGCAAGTTTGCGTTTGGCCTTGGAACCGCCACCATCTTCAACTGCCTTTGTCGCGGCTTTGATACGGAGATCGTTGAGCAGTGCAAAATCAGCAGGTGTCAGGATCTGTCACAGGTCTCAATATCGGTTGTGATGACTACAGAAAAGACAACTTTTTACCTTGGAGGTGGCCAAAGTCGATATTTGGTTGTCTTCTGTCCGGGTATCCTTGTCTACCTCGCCAACGTTTTTCGCTCTGGCTTGAGCAGAGGATGTCTCCTTTTCGTCCTCGCTGTCCGACACCTCGAGATCTTCGCTGTCAGAGCTAATATCGATCCACCCTTCCAAATCTGATTCTGACGAGTCTGTCTCGACATCCCAGTTTTCCCAACCTGCCCCATCGTCCTCATCTACCTCCCTCATTTCTTCATGGCGGAGTTTCTTGAAGTGATCTTCTAAGAGCTGTGAAAGGGCATCGTATACTCGACAAGAGTGAGCATAGATAAATACACATACAGAGAGTCCCTCAATGTCCACAGCCGCGTCCGCAGAGCGACCGAATGGCAACGGTTGTCGACCACTGCTCATCCCAATACTCGCGTCCTTGCCCTTGAAAACATCATCGATATATATCATTGAAAACAAAAATGAAGGACCAACCCTCTCACGCCGTTTCAGCATTCCTGGATTGACTTCTCGATAGAGCTGCAATATCCCCCGCGCAGCAGCGGTGACAGCCTTGTCCCTGCTCTTCCTGTACTCAACCAAGTCCCCAAGGAGGTCTTCCTCCATGGCCCATGGTTGCCGCCGACACACTTCTCGAATGGCATTGATACCTGCAGCGATCACTTCGCTCCCGACACCGGGATGAACGAACTCTCCCGCGAGTTTCTTGACAACGGGTGTCAGTACGTCTGGTGGCGTGAGGTCATGTACACTTTGTGCGAGTGCAACGAGGATGGCGGGGACGCGCAGTTGATGATATGCGAGGTACTTGAGGACGTAAGTGTAAAAAGGGAGAACAGTGAGCTTGTGAGAACCCATGACACGGGAGAGCAGCTGCATGAGGAGGATCTTGTGATCGAGGGAAAAGCGCTTGTCATATCGGCTGAGGTTGTCGTACAGTTTCTCTGAAAAGGACTGTGGGTCGTTAAGGAGCTGTAGGGCAGGAAAGTTGGGGTAGGACAGCTCAGATGCCTTGTTCTTTTTCTATGGAGGATGCACGTTGTAGATGAGCAGAAAAAAATGTGTTCTAGAAGTACCTTTTTGGCAATGTTGAGTTGCTTTTGAAGTTTTCTGTCGGCGCTTCGGGTTTTCTTGTTGATCTCGCGACGGTGATGGAGTGCCCTAACGTCCACTTCCTGTGCCAATTGAGAGTCCAAAATATCACATTGGGATGTTACTCACTTGTTCTGATTCGTCGTCACTTTCCTCCTTGTCTTCGTCGCTGCCGAGGAAAAAGTGAAGGGATGCACTCTGTACCTTGATGACGGGATGAAAGCAGCCAAGGGCAACGATGGACACGGTCTTTGCGTCGGTCCATATTCCTTTTCTCCAGAGCTCCTTTGTCAAAATGACGGCCCACATGGCATCTTTGCCGTTGGCTGCGACCGCTGTATTGGCGCGGAGTTTACCCTTGTCGCCGAGGACTTCTGCGTCCATGCCGCGTTCGACCATGGCAAAGAGCATGGCTTGTACGGCGCGGTTAAGCTTGTGGTTCTTGGAGCGAAGATTGGCTGTGCGAATGTCAGAGAGGATGGTTTTTCGGATAAAGGACCGGAGGGACGAAGAGGTCGTGCGGGGAAGTAAGGGAAAGAGGGATTTGAGGAGACTAGCGAGAGCATTAGGAAGGGGGCGCAGAAGAAAAGGACACGCACTCGATGGACGGGATCACGTTTTTGTTGCGGAGGATGACGAGGTTCTGTAGAAGTGTCTTGCGGGTGTCTGGCGTGAGTGCGCCATAGTTTTCGAGGAGCAGGGTGGAAAGATGAGAGGGAAACTCGGCGGTTTCCTTGGGGTAACAAATGGCGACCTGTCTGGGAGATCAACGGATTGGCGAGACTAGTTCGATGGAGAGAGACCTGGGCGATGAAGGAGACAAGCTCTCTAAAGTGAATTGCATTGTCGTCTGGACTGATGGCAAAGAGTTGTCGGATACTTTCGTAGTGATTGTATTGCTGCAGAAATTCCTCCTTGTACCCAGCTGGATCGCGTTTGATGAGGTTCTGCAGTTGTGGTAGGTTCGCGGCGAGGAGGACACTCCGTCCCATCCTCAAGGCTTGGTGCCAACAGCGACTGGCTTAGTCATCCACTTCATACATGCATGTATCCTACTCTGTTTCCTTGTCCGTCGTCGTCGTCGCAGTCGTCGCGGTCGTCGTCGTTGTCGTCGTTGGCTCGCCTTCATGTGCATCGCCGACGTGCGCAGTGCCACAAGCCCGTCCA
>JBBPKD010000933.1:0-13218 GCA_038089075.1 Singerocomus inundabilis
TTGTCCTTGCCTGTCTCAACGACGTGTGCGATGGTGCGTGCGTCGAGCCAAAAGGTATCGCCCCCATCGGGAAGTGGGAGATCGTAAGAGTCTGATCCACTTGCAATGGGTACGATGGTGAGCGACTGGTGGGTCCTGTGCGGAATCGGACGGGGATGAGTCAGGAGGTGGACTGGATTTACGGCGACTTACTTGCGATCATCGAAGGAGTACGTGCTGACGGGGACAAGGGCCAAATCACCAGCCGGGTTAGGGAGTGGGACACCCGGCCTGGGAAGGATGAGCATGTCCTGTGGGGAGAGCACATCGGGCGATGCTTTGAAAGCAAACTCTGTGGACATCGTCGACAACGATGAGCTCGTAACTGAGACTGGTGCAAAGGGCTGTTGGGCGGAGAGGCCCAGAAAGTGTAGGACAGTGTCAGACAACCACATCCAAATGTCGGCGTCAGGTCACACGAACGTGGACGACAACTCGTTCAAACATACTAGAATGGTACACCGTCTACTCCTCCACCATCTCCTCATCGTCCTCATCTCCCTCGTTCTGTTCCCCCACAGATACGGGCTCACCCTCTACCTGCGTCACCAGCCCTGTGTCAGAGTCCCATCGTGCCTTTAGTCCCACTCTGAACACCACCATCTTCTCTCCAATCAGCTTCAGCAGCTGTGCCTGCTCGCTCGTGAGCACCTTGCCCTCGTCGCATACCTTGTGCGACGTTTCCAGTGTAGGAACACCCCTTTTCAGTGTCGTTGACAGTCCTAGTTTACGCAGCTGCGGCTCCTCGTTGTGTGGGAATGGTTCCGGAGGGTCCGAGTACACTCGCATCACAGGACCCACAGGGAGTATTATTGTCCGACTGGCAATGTTGCCTGCCCGCGCAAAATCAGCCTGCCGGAAATCCTCGAACCACGCGACCACTTCTTGCGGTTCTGTGTCGGTAAATAGTAAACCAACTTGGCCCTTTATTTTCTGGCATGTGACGACGGTCGTGAGTCGGACAAGGGAACTGGACCGAGATGACATGCCTCGGCAAGTTTATGCATCCCTGGCTGATGCTCCTCCTCTGGTGTATTTCCAAGTGCTTTTGCCATCACTGCAGCCTTGCCAAAGAATATCCGTGCTGATCTGGATGATGGCCGTCAGACTAGACATACTCTTACCACATAGCATCTCCTCACCCTCTCCAGAGATTTCGGACGGTTTTAAGATGTGTGTTGCGCATCGCGCCTACCTCGAACAACCAGCAGTACTTCCATTTTTCTGCGCTTTGTCGAATCTGTCAAGGACTCGCACTGGGACGATGAGAATAATTGACGTGTCGTGCGCACCTCGTTCAGGAGCGCATTTTTGTGTTCCCTGGTCTTCTTTGAGACCTTTGTGAGTGATACTAGTCAGGAGCGAAAATGTCGTGTCATTCGTCGCGAATTGACTGTACAGTCTCTTGACCTCACCGAGTTTTGAGCGTTTTGACCTGGGCATGTAGACTTGAGCAAGGCGTGGATTTTCAAGTCCGCCAAGTTATCGTCCCCTTTGACTTTGCGATGTCGGCAACTTCACCAGCAGAGCTTAGAGCCCTCGAAGATGTCCTCCTCAACGCCTCCAATAGAGTCGCCCTTCATGACAGATTCAGGGCTCTTTTTACTCTTAAATCCCTCGAGAGCGACGATGCGGTCGCAATCATATCGAAAGGTGTCGATTGTTCTTGCGTCCCGTCGTCGCCTTACCTTGCCGTCAACAGCCTTTGACGATCCCTCCGCACTTCTCAAGCACGAGCTGGCCTATTGTCTTGGGCAAATGAAAAGGACATCTGCGTTGTCTGTTCTTGAGTCTGTCTTGCGAAAAGAAGGCGAAGATCCTATGGTCCGACACGAGGTATATCATCCTGTCGGTTATTACTCTTTCGTGAAAGTCTTCTGATAATCGCACACGACAGGCAGCGGAGGCTATGGGTGCGATTTCTTCTACAAAATCAGTCCCGATCCTGCGCGAATACCTTTCTGATCCGAATCGGAGCGTACGCGAAACCTGTGAGATCGCACTCGCAAAGATCGACTGGGATAACTCGGAAGAAGGCAGGAAATATCTCGCAGCTACGGGGTCCCCGGATACCATACCGTGCGCCTGTCCTTTCCGATGTCTCCTTTCCTGACGTGCTCGCCTGGCTACGATAGCACATACACCTCGATTGATCCCGCTCCCCCATCTTCCCACCTCCTATCGGGGCAACCAGAATCTGACGATGCAACGGAGGCATCTATATCATCACTGAGAGATAAACTACTCGACAAAGAGCTGCCCCTCTTTGAGAGGTACCGTGCAATGTTTGCTCTGAGGAATATCGGCACGCCACTTGCGGTGGATGCACTCGCGTGTGGTTTCTCTGACGACAGCGCTCTTTTCAAGTAAGTGGACCAACCATACTCAGTACTTTGGCGCTGAGATGGCTGCAGGCATGAGATTGCATTTGTTTTTGGCCAGCTATTATCGGCCTATTCCGTCCCCTCGTTGATCAAGGTACTCCAGGACGTGAACGAATGCGATATGGTACGACATGAAGCAGCAGAAGCTCTCGGTGGCATTGCAACCCCCGAAGTACTCCCCCACCTAAAGGAATGGATGATACGGAAGGATGCGCCGACAGTCGTTCGTGAGAGCTGCCAAGTTGCTGTTGACATGTGGGAGGCAAGTGATTTCTGTCCAACGTGCAGCGCAGTTTTAACCGCTTATTCACAGTATGAAAACTCTGGCGATTTCCAGTATGCAAACACACTTGAGACGGTGCGCACCACCGAGCCTGTGGTTGCATGAGATAGATCATCATAGATGACAGAGGAAGTCACATAACATGCACGTCGTGCCCTTGTATCTCTTACAGCATTCGGGAGCGAATATACATAGAGTGCTAGCACCCAAAGCATGTCCTGAGTTGTAATTGAATGGTCACGATATCGAATGCTATACAAAACAAAGCTTGATATGACGATGATCGGTAAATCATAGCGGCAACAGGTATGCAACGTAGGACTTCTACTCGGTATCAAACACTATGGCTCTGACCTCGATGGACTGCCTCTGAGGGGCATCTGATGGACTAGTGCTGTCGCGGAATGCCGAGTGAGGCGTCCAACGTGCCTTGTCGACATGGGAGTCGAAGCACTTGATAAGGGTAACTTCGTCCGGGGTCTGATCGGACAAGTAATACCACTTGTGTCTGGGATTGTACTTGACGTTGAAGGTGGAACCCTCATGATTCGCATAAATGTGACGGGTTGAGACGAGGTC
This sequence comes from Singerocomus inundabilis, assembly GCA_038089075.1. NCBI lineage: Eukaryota > Fungi > Basidiomycota > Agaricomycetes > Boletales > Boletaceae > Singerocomus > Singerocomus inundabilis. The sequence continues at coordinate 3,286 of JBBPKD010000933.1, forward strand.
TTGATTAGGATCGACGGAGTGGTAGTCAGCTAGAGCGAGAGGGTTGTGGGCCACAGGGTTAGCAATAGGTCTACAGACGCATGAATGAGTATTTGGTATGACGAGCACCCGACGACGCACCTCCAGACATTGATAATGCGGTAACGACCCTTGAGGAGTCGCTCAGCTTCATGCCCGAGGTGATACTCTACGCGTTGAGCTGCCGCTGCAGATGTCTGGTCAACGTGGACACGTTGCTGTGATGGAATAATTCATGCGTGAGAGTGCTTGCAGAGAACTATCGGGATGTCACTGACCACAGGACTGCGGAGCGGAGCCTTGGAAGGCTCTCTCTGGTTGACGGGGCTGCGCCGGATGGTGTGATCGAAGATGAAGACTCTCTTGGCGTCAGCATATTTTTTCAGGATGTCCTCGACCTCGGTATAGTAAGTCGTCTTGATTCTGTCCTCGTCGACAAAGTCCTTCTCAACACTGGGATAGCGGACGAACTGGAACCCGCTGATGTCGAGGCCCAGTACATCACCCATTCCTCTAGCGTCATGAATGACCACGGGGCGAATATCCGCGCCAACGTTGGTCCTCGGGACACCTACAGGAGGCTCATCGACGTAGTTGTAAGGGGACTGAGCGTCAAGGGGAGCATAATAGTTGAGGGTCGTTTGGACGTCGCGGGGTGCGAGTACCTGGACGGACATTGTGAAGAGCGTAAAGATAGATGCGTACCATGGGAGGGATCCCCTGCATTTATATACCGGCCTAGGTCACCTGGGATAACTGCTTGGTAAGAGCGACAGCAAGTTTGGATGACGTGCTGCTGGTTGGCACGAGCTGACGAAGCCCTATCAGTATGAAATCTGAACTCGAGGATAACGCCAGCGTCGACGACGAGGACGTCGTCGAGTGAGACATGACATGCAGACTTGATCTTATCCACTTACGTTTGAATTGGACCCGCAGTGCTCGTCGAGATGACCGACTGTGCCATACTTGCCATCGCGTCGACGACGCAGACCGTCCGTGCGCTGCTCCAACGTATGTCGTCTGCTTTCTGCTCTGGTCGCAGCTGACGGGCAACCTCAGGGCTCGTGAAAGACGTCGTCTTCGATGAACAAACCTCTGCCGTGCCGTGGACAATCGTGAACAAGTACTACACGGCTGAGGTCAAGTTTTTCGTGCACCCACTTTCCTCTTGGACCTCAATCCAGGACGAACTACTTTTTGCTCCTGCTCTCCTGTTCGTCTGGAACAAAGGAGAGGTACGCTTCAGTACCCGTTCTCTTTTCCTGGTGCCCACTGGTCTGCTTCTTGTAGCGTTACCGCGACCAAATATACAATCTCTCTCAACGCACATCTCAGCATGCGTTCGAGGTCGCGCTTGCCGTCAGACTCCCCCCCACCAACTCGACAACGCCGGTTGATGTCGAGGATGATCAAGACATAGATGCCTATCTGTCTTCCAAGGGCTTCGAGTTTGTCGATGTCCCGGACCTCGAGGCTTCGTCGCCCGACCGTACTGGTGAGCTTGCAGCCATCTGCCTCACATAGTAGCATTCACTTTTCTTAGGAATCCCTGGTATACCTCGCATTATCGACGCACTGAGTACCATCATGTGGCCATCCATGGTTCGACAGACTTCCAAACCGGTCACAACAACCAGTGCGGTGCAAAGCAACCCTGGCATTTCCCCGGATGGCTATGACAACCTGGTACGACTAGTGGGAGAAAAAATATCCGGAAACGATGGTGATCGTATGCGACGAGAACTCGAAGAACTCGAACGTTGGCTCGATGAAGGCGCGTCATCTAGCGATGCAGACATGCGATCCGCCAACGGCGAGGACAAAGCCGTTCCCTGGAGCACCGTTGTTACTCCAGGAACACTTTCCCCTTCCTCGAGTGGGTTTCTTGAAAATTCGCGCCCTACCACTCCTAAAGCAGGTTTTGACGACGATTTCACTTCCTTTGTCTCTGCTCCGTCTGCAAATTCCATTGATATCTCTGGAGTCCCCTCAGAGAGGTTCTTGTCTCCACCTAGCCCTCCACTTTTCCCATCCACGGGTTTCAGTCCTACCTTCTGCTTTAACTCTACTTTGTCTGGCCACTCGACTCCCGTTTTAGATGACCACACAAGCTTCGACACTACTCACTTAGCACCTGGCGAATCTTACAAGTCCCTGGGTTCCGTGTCAGATTTTGGGGACCCGGACAAGGATTCAGTTGATTTGGAGCGGTTATCGAACAGCAGCGACGAGGAAGGCGAAGACATGCCATCACAGCTCGAGATTGCAGAAACTTCACGCAAGATTTTTGGTGGTGTACCTTTGTCGCTTTCTCCCGTGCAGGAGCGAGTGCCAGTACAAAGTCACCTAGAAGAGGCACTCGACGCAGAAATGACAGACATCAACCTCGAGCGCTTTGATTTGCAAAGCGTGTTAGGTGCGCTCCAAGGACTGAAAGAGGAGATTGCTGGGATGCCCGATAAGGAGAGGAGGAGGGCTGCGGCAAGGGTAGCTCTGGGACTTGCATATGGGATCGACAGCAACCTATATTCCAAAGCGAACGACAAGCCTGTCTGATGTAGCACTAGGATATTGCACGAAACACCGACGTATTCTTGTTATCGTTTCTCAACATTTACTTGGGTGTGATTATAATGCGACACAGTAATCTGAAATACATCTTCATCGTTTGATGCTCCTTCCTCCCGTGCAGACAGCGATATGACGCGAACAAACGTACAAGAGGTCATTCGACATCCTCATCCACCTTTTTCATGTTACCGGTCTCATCTCTAACACCTCCTTCCGCAAAACTCATGATTCCCGCCAAGTCCAGCTTCGAAACCACGTCCTCTGCTTCCGCCACGTCCATTTCCGCGAGTACCTTGTTCACTGCTTCTAATGTCCCGACCCGCAGCGCATCCTTGAGTGTGTCATTGAACCCTTCAAAAACCGACCAGCGCATCGTCAGTGCTTTACGCACTTCCTCGATATCCAGGCCCTCTGTTCCAGGACCCTCGAGGACAAGATCGTCGGGGGGCGGACCGTCAGGTACATTGAAGCTAATAGTAGAGTCGGGATTCTCTGGAACAAGCTGAATCTGCTCCTTTTGTGAATTGGAGGAGGAAGCTTCAGTGGCGGCCGCTGCCACACGAGTGACAAGATGTGCATAAGTATCTTCGACGTCTTTGACGAAGATGGGCACAGCACGTTTATCACCCACAATCATCCTAGACCCGTGATGATAATGAAGAAGAAGAAGAAGATAAGCCCTGACATGGTCAAGCTGAAGAGGTAACGACCCACTTCTGGAAAAACACCCTTACTCCATCACGACCCAATTTGTCACAATATTGCAGAAGCAGGCTCTGGTGTACGCATTGCTTTGCATACTTCTCACGTCCCTCTGTCTCTGCCTGGAAGGCGGCGACAAGGAGAGCATCTGATGCACCTGGAACGACGACGTCGCGATTGTCCTGTATGAAAGCAAATGATCGGGCATAATCCCAAAGTGGCAGCTGAGAGAAACGACCGAGGGTTGGGGTGAGCTCTGGTAGATCTTCCTGTTGTTCGTCCTCGTTCTCCTTCTCGGCATCAGCAGCTGGAGGGACTGTGGCAGAATGAGAAGAGGAAGCGACTGGATTAAGTACTTCGTAGGTTGTCGTTTTGGTTGAAGTCCTAGCTTTCGGTTCGGTATCCGTGATTGCATTCTTGATTGGAGGCGGGGCAGGTTTGGGAGGGACATACTAGACAGTGTGATCAGCAGTGTAGGCAAAGTGAAGGGAGGACCCAGATCAACGTACCTTGTTTTCCCAACCTTCGTGGATGTCGTCACTGGTGATGTGCTTTTTCTGCTCCTTGAGTTCTACTTCGAGGTCGGACTGGAGCTGACGTGTATGCTCTGCGAGCTGGGCGACATGTTTCTCCGTGCCATCGAGGATGGCCTTTTCTTGTTCGTCCTGGGGAAGGGCCTTGATGTGATCGTAGATCTGGAGAAGAAGGGAGAGAACCATGGCATCGTATGTGGGCTGGTCCTTTGCGTTGGTAGGTGGTGCTGCAGGAGATGGATTTGACTGAAGACGATCAACGAGATATTGGAAGAAGGGGAGTCCTGTCTGAGACTGTCCGACACCAGCATCTTCTGCGAGGTCGCCCACGGCGCTGGCAGATGCGCCGGCGATGTGCTCTCTAATCCTGACGAGGCGGGGATGGAGGACGTTGTTGCACGCGATCTCGGCGCGGAGTGCCTCTATCTTGTGCTTGCGGACCTCGCGCTTCTCGTGGATGTCGCGTTGTTTCCATCGGATAAGAGAGCGTTTGTCGACGTTGGGGTGACCCTCGATGTCGGAGTCATCCGAGAGCTCAAGTTGGTCCCACTTGGAGTAGTTGAGGGGCATCGTGGTTGTCGTGAACAGAGGTTGTGGACGTAGAAAGTTCTCGAATTCAAGTCAAGGGGTGACCGTAATCGTCAGCGCTGCCAACGTCGCCGACCCCGGAGACGTGCAGGCGAGGAGGTCCGTGCGAGTGGCTGAACCATTCGCGGGTCGTTTGCATCTTTGCTCTCAACAATCACCATTCAGAGCCTCTCTGCAATGGACGCCGACGTCGAGCAACCACAGCCCTCTTCCTCTACTTTGGACATGGCTTCCTCATTGCGTGCCGTTGCTCTCTTGTCGAGAAAGCGCCGGAGGGTTGATCCTGGCGCACCCTCTCTACCTCCTCGGCTTGCTCCCGAACCTTCCCTACAACTTGACTATGGATACGACGATCCTGAGGCCACTCACTCCGACCGTAAGTTGTCCTCGGTCTTGCAACCCACAGCCCCAGAGCTGTCAGACCACCTTGAAGACATTGAAGACGGTCAAATACGTGAAGAGGGCGAAATCAGCGATACCGAAAATTCACCTCTGACACGACGGTCACCTACTCCGCCCCCAAGGTTGAGACAACGACCGTTCAGTTCTCAGCCCCAGGAGTCTATAAGAGTTGACATCTCTTTACCACCACGTCCACCATCTCGAGTCGAGACCCCAATAACATCCCCGCCGGTGCCGTCTGATACTCAGGCATGGCAGCCCGTCGGTCTTGAACCTTTTGTGCTCGAGACATCTACCTACCGACTCGATGTTGATCATGTCAGGCCGGGACTGACCAGTTCGTCGTCAATCCTCCGTCACTCACCTTCTCTACTCACCTTACTTGCAGTGACTCAGGATCAATACAACACTGCAAAGGACGTCGTTCTGGACCTCCTTGGATGGGGCGTTCCTCCTGAATATCTCTTGGAGTGCGGCTTGAGCCGGCATGTCATCTTCTACGTTTTTTCGGAACTCAATCTGCGGTTTCCAAGTAATTTGGATACAAGTGGGCTCATTCCGTACCCAACACCTGAGATACTCGCACTTATACCAATTTCTCCGTCCTTGCTCACGCGCACACTGCATTCATCGTCTTCTGCGATGCCTCCTCCGTCCGTCATCCCAGCCCGAGGCTCTCTTGCAGAGCGTGTGAATATGGAGCATATCGACACTCGGATGTCTTCACCCGACCGCTCTCCATACATCAAGGCTGAGCCGAGTTCGCCATCATCTGTTGACTTGTCTAACTCCCATTCGTTGCTCATGATAGAGCAGCAGCGACGCCAGGAACTACTCGCTCGAAAAGCTGTCATCGCCTCTCGGAAAGCTCGACATAGCGAACCTCTAGGCTTTCCCACTCCGTCTAGAGACCAAGACATTGATATAGGCATAGTTCCCACTCAGTCTGTCGACGATTTTTTAAAGACCATTGAGCCTGCTCCGCACCTGGACATTGGCGATAGCGACAACCAGAACCGAGGATCCTCTGTTGGCACAAATTCTCTTTCGAGTTCGGAGCGGATGGACGTCGATGACCTGATTCCTGGTCTAATTGGCGCATCTAGGGATACTTCCACCTCAGCAGGACCCTCTTCAAATCAGTCTAGACCTTGCTTAAACACGATTACTTATACAGAGCTCCACTCGCCCGTGGCATTGCCTACCGGATCAATGGATGACGCAAGTTCTACCCGCGGCGAGCCAGAACGGGGCTCGGTGCCGCCTGTGGACATGGCTGGCTCAGGTTCATTTACGCCCATCCTTCAGAGCAGTCTGAGTTATACGAGCATGGATGGCGACAATAGCTATCCACACCGCCGAGGCATGAAGCGTCCCGTGGCAGCTGACTTTGTAGATTTCGACAGTGGCCCAGGACCGTCGCGTGTCCATGGAAGCGCCTTTTCCAACGGCTATTCTAATGGAGGTCCATATGCAATCCCTCTTTCGAGGCGCAAAGCTGGCAGTTTCGCTGGAATCAGCGGTATACGCCGCTGTGTCATCGAATTGAGCGATAGTGAAGACGATGGTGACAGTCATGTACGAGGGGAACATTCGGGGAATAGTGACGTTCGGGAATACTCCCCGGCGGTCTCTACGGCATATTCCACGCGCGTTCCACCTCCGCCACGTCCCACCGCGACCCCGACAATGCCTTCATCTTTGGCGTCTGTTGGGATTGCAAATGGCAATGCAGGGCAGCTGCCATCGACGGGGCTTGCTACGAACGCGCTCGCTGAAAAGGAAGAGGAGATCAAGCGTATGCGACAGCTGATTGCTCAAAGGGAAGAGCTGAGGTTGAAGAAACTTGCGGCTGTGAGTTGCTTGGGGCGTCGTTGCAACGGTACTTAGTGTGTGCCCGCAGATGTCTGGCAAGTCAACGGCGACGATACCATCGCCCGCCGAGGCGCAGATGCGGGAAGGCGCAGTGACAGCGAATGAGGACGACGCGCGTGTCGGCTCGCTCAACAAGCCGTCGACGCTCCTCCCCAGACGAACCGAGCCAGAGCTGATTACAGGACATGGTTCGTATCGTCTGTCACGTGCACACTCCGGATTTGCTTATCGGGGTTTGAATTCGATTATCTTGGCAGCAGAGGCCGACGGCTCACCCGATCTTCCGACCTCCGACAGCTCGGGGACACTCGGCTCAACTGACACGGCCAACCGACATGACCTGGCCCCCATTGGTTCTCTCTCTCGGTTCTCCCCCAATCCGACAGCCGGCTGATATACCTCTTTTGCTCTCTCCCCCCCCACTTCTCTCCCTCCTCTGGTGGTGCTTCCTTTCTTTCTTACATCTGTCACGATTATCTTTCCTTCCTTTTGTGTGTTTGTGCTTCATGACCGCCCGTGGGTATTTGACTGGGGGGTTGCAGGACACCAGTTTTCCATGCAAGACGGAGACTCCGAAGATGACCAAGGTATGTCCACCGCTGCTGCTCGACCCTGTCTTTCCCTTCCTCATCGACCTCCTTTGTTCCTGTTGTTGCTGTTCCCTATGGTTCCCGTAGACTTGATGGTTGCTGGAGAGACACAGTCCGCACAAGTGGCAAGAATCCGTTCCTCTTTTCATGTTCACTTGCTTCTCCCTCTCTAATTTCGGCCCCTTTTGCTTTCCCCCTTTTCCCCCACCAACACCATAATGATATGCTCAGGTTCCCTCGTCGAAAGGGGGTGTTCATCAAGAGTCCTTTGCCGCCGGTGATTCTGGAACATCATCGTCGGCACAGGTGCGTGTTCCCGTTTGACTCGTTATGGTGGCCATGTGGCCTGTTATGTGGTTGCGTGCTGATGTAAACTGCTGTTTGCCGTTGGCGATAGGTCTTGCGGCTCCAATCGCCGCAATCACGAAATGAAGCAGCTCCGCAACTGTCAAGATCTGACTTTCCATTGTACGATTCCCCTCTCTCTCGATATCCGCTCCTTCGACCTAGATTTGGATTGGACGCAAGCGTAGCGAATACCTCTTTTGTCAGTTTGTGGTCCGAGATAACTACTGCATCGCAAGCTAGTGCTCCTAGTACCTCCCCTCCTAGTGTACATTTTCCTCCTATTTCTTGTACTACAGGGACTGTGTCCTCTCACCCTTCCTCCCCTATTCCTCTCCCAGATCTCAAGCAACTGAAGCAACTGGTGCTGTATCGCTCGCTCGTACAATTGACGAGGTGCAGCGCGGATCTTCGGGTGTGTCCATACGAAGTACCTGGTGGCGGTGTATGTTGTGACAAGGACTGTGGAGAACTGCACCTCAGCCGAATGATCATGGAACCGAACGGTGCGTCACGGAGTTGCTTTGTGTGCGAGCTGACTAAACATGTGCTGTGGTCTTTTGTGCGTCTGTTCCCGTTGGACTTGCAGACATGGAGGTTGCGGCATACGTCCACGGAATGTTGCCACGACCGTGGAATGTACGGTGCAACGTACGGGCAATTGAGATTGCGCTCGAGGGTGTCCGACTGCGCGGCGGTGCCACAGACATTGACCATCGTGTCCGGGAGGCACTTGGCGGACTCGGTATACCGATGATTTCACCGCACGCTGACATGAATGGCCCAGAACGCGACCGACCCGAGGATGCAGGAATCAGAACTAAAAAAAATATAAACACGCTCGAATGTCAAAATGATGGGGAAAATAAAGAGCGCTGAGCGCCACGTCGATATACGTTGTGCTTGGATTCCAGCCTGTTTTTTTTTTTTTCGTTGTCGTTGTTTAATTTTATATATTTTGTTGAATATGGCAGTGCGAGGGGTGAGTGATCCAGAAAGGGTAATGATGATCTAATCATCCGCGGAAAGGGGAATGTGAATTCCAAAAGGAAAGATGTGGGAGTGGCGGCTGCGGAAGCAGATGCCGGGGATTACCGGGACGTGCCTGACGGTGTGGATATACTCCGACGGGCCAAATAAACAAACACATTGGGGTGTCTTTTTTTGATCGTCCAGACTGAGACAACACACGCCCCCGTTGACACTCCCTCCCTTTTCCACCTCCTTCCAACTTCAGCGATTCCTTTTAAGGACGCCCTCCGCACCCTCGCTGACATCGTCATCTGCCCGCTCATCGTCGTCCACATCCCCAACTGCACCTCTCCCCCGTCGCACACACCTCCCTCGTCGCCATCGGCGCTATCCCCTCCCACAAACTACATGGCCTATCGCCATCTCCAATCTGCATCCAACAGCTCGTCATCTTATCCGTATTCCAAGACCGCGGCCCATCACGGTCAGCAGCCTTCCCTTTCCGGCCAAACTATCCAGGACGACCCCGCCTCATCCTCACCAACGATGCGTAAGCGCCAGCGCACGGGCCTCGATATCTCCAACCCCGCTGTGGCCGATCCACAACACCAGTCCCCGCCTCAGCCAGTCCAGCCACCACACCAACAGCAGCCCCCCCATATCCCCCAGCAGGGCGCCGTTCCAGAGGACGGCTTCATCAACGATCAGGATGCCGCAGAGAGCGCCGGCGATGACGACGAGGAGGAGGAAAAACCAAAGGACAAGAAGGCAGGAAGGCGCAAGATTAAGATCGAGTTTATTCAGGATAAATCAAGACGTCACATAACATTCTCCAAAAGGAAAGCTGGTATGCGATCACCTTCCTTTGCCTCTCTCGTGTTTTTTCCTGAAAATGCGCTTCACTTTCGCAGGGATAATGAAAAAGGTATACGTGTCCGTCGTGCCGTCGCCTATCGCTTATCTAACCCACCTCTTCAGGCCTACGAACTTTCCACCCTGACAGGCACTCAAGTATTGCTCCTTGTCGTATCAGAAACAGGTCTAGTCTACACCTTCACCACTGCCAAGCTACAGCCTCTCGTCACCCAACCCGAAGGTAAAAATCTCATTCAAGCCTGTCTCAACTCCACTACCCAGGGAGCCCCTCATGGCGGTGCCATGCCACCCAACGTGCCCGTTACCCCCCTAAACCGCTCCACGCAGTCCATACCTATGCCTCCTGGAGGCACTGCCAATCTTCCTGGCGGTCTCTCCATCCCAGGTGGCCCCGTCGGTGGTCCTGGTCCCACTAAAGAGGATGGTGATGAAGAGGGCGACGAAGAAGTTGCCCATGG
>JBBPKD010000934.1:0-13203 GCA_038089075.1 Singerocomus inundabilis
ACCTATCACATGACCTTCACCACCGTTAACCTCTAGACTCGCCCACTTGTCTAGACCCTCCATGACTTCTCATTGACTCATCCTATGCTTATTCACTGCATAGTCCTTGCCTCTAGCTTCCTCCAGCTAGTACCCATGCCTATGACTGCACACTTGTCATGTGCACTCTGCAAGACTTCCTTGTCACATGCCCTTCATGTGACCTCATCTTCAGACACTTACAAGACCAGCTCGACTCTCATCACATGCTTATCACGTGCCTCGTGTCTCGCATCTCCCAGTCTCGCCCCTAGGCCTCTCTCGAGTCATCCCTTGTCACCTGTCCGGTGAACCCCACTTATACCATCAGGACTTCTTCCTTCTGTTCTTTGCTTCCATACCCTGATGAGTTCCCATTGTTCCACTGTTCAATCCATTTGTTATTTACCTTACTCAGTCAATGGCTTCTCTGCCATCTCCTTCGTACCCTGTCCGTGACAGCAGCCCCTAGACTCATCATATGTATTACCATACTTACGGATATCCTCGTGCACCTCCCCTTCGCCCCACTCATGGTCCGTGCATGATCTCCTCATGTATATATACCCATACTATAGCTACATCATACCTTAACTTTGTCCTACCTTTATAGTGGCCTCCTTGCCACCAACTCTGTTCCCTTGTGTATTCTTGCACATTGTACCTCATACTGCACTCTGGCAAATGTAGTTGTTTGCTTCCCTCCTCGTCCTCCTTGTCCTATGTCCCTCAGCAAACCCCTATCAAGTCCCTCATTGATACAACACTACTTTGCACTCCCTCGAGCTCTAGCTAAGCAGAGCTATCCTCTTGTTCACTGAAAGGCCTTCCTTAGGTCTTCTTTCGCCCTCCACGTCCTTATAGGAGACCCATAAGGTTCACACTATGCCCTCCGGGACATAGTGTAACACTATGGGCTCAGGTATATATAGGCGTGGGAATGGTGCACAGACCATGAGCTGGGTGAAGGGGAAGGGCATAGGGATTACCATGCATAAGGTAAAGTGTACGAAGAGTCTAGGGGCTGCTGTCATGGACAGTGGACGAAGGAGACGGCGGAGGAGCTGTTGACTGAGTAAAGCGAATATCAAATGAACGGAATGGTGAAACAAGTGGAACGTATCAGGGTATGGAGAGGAAGGTCCGAAGAGGAAGCCCTGATAGTATCAGCGGGATACACTGGACAGGTGACGAGGGGTGACTTGAGGGAGGCCTAGGGGCGAGATTATAAGATGCAAGATGTGAGGCACATGATGGGCACGTAACGAGGTGTTGGACTGGGTCTGGGAGCGTTAGATGATAAGGCATGTGATGGGAGCACGTGTTGTGAAGGAGCACTCAGTGGGAGTGAGGTCATAGATGAGGTTATAGCTGGGTGGGCTATAGGCAAGCTATGCAGTGAGTCAAGCATAGGACGAGTTAAAGGGAAGTCACGAGGTGTCTAGATGGGAGAGTGGGATCTAGAGGTCGATGGTGGGGGAGGTCATGTGATAGGTCACATGATCGGGAGTACTCTGGAGGTCACGTGGTGTTGCATGTGACAAGAGACGTGTGGCAGCGAGGTATACGAGTCTAGAGAGACAAGTGTAGCAAGTGTAGCAAAGAAAAAGGTAGTCAGGGGACAAGTTGTAACATGGAGTATAAAGGTACTATGTGCAAATGCAAAGGTAGAACAAAGCTAGGGTACAAGTAGCTATGGACTCAGGTATAAGTATGTGAGGGGATCATGCACAGACCATGTGTGGGGTACAGGGGATGGGCAAAGGAATGCTAAAGATACAGTAAAGCATACAGAGGGTTTAGAAGCCACTGTCACAGACAGAGGACGAAGGAGACAGTGGAAGAGCCATTGACTGAGTAAAGCGAATATCAAATAAATGGAACAGTGGAGCAAAGGGAATTCATCAGGGTATGGAAGTGAAGAGTGGAAGGAGGAAGCCCTGATAGTATCAGCAGGATTCACCAGATGGGTGACAAGGAATGACTCAAGGGAGGCCTAGGGGCAAGACTATGAGATGCGAGATGCGAGGCATGTGATTGGCATGTGATGAGAGGTTGAGCTAGTCTATGGGCATCAAGAGAGCAAGGCATGTGAGGGGTACATGATGAGAAAGTCTTGTATGATGCACTGGTGAAGGGCAATGTTGTAGGCTAGGATCTAGCAGGGGAATGCCAGAAAGACAAGGACTATGCAGTTAGGGGAGCATAGGATGAGTCAAAGGGAAGTCACAAGGTGTCTAGACAAGTGGGTGGGTCTAGAGGTCAATGGTTGTTGTGAAACTGGGATTGTACTTGCAATCCTACGACTTTATGACTTTATGACCTTATCTAATCTCCTTGGTCATGTGATTACCCTCCGTCCCTTCACACCATCATGCCCCTCCTTTCACATGATCACAATCTTATCTTATCTCCTCTTCACTCTTTCACGCCTTCACCAATTACCCCTAACCCCCGATCATACCTGCAGGCTACCATGCCTCCTCCTCACCTCCCATCCCTAATCTGATCGGTCATAACCCTGCAAGATCCTAGATGGATCTCTGCCACAATCATCCCCCTGATCTTTCACATCTTGTGATTGATCTTCCATTTCCTATTCTAGCTACGCCCTTCCATTCTGATCTTCTTAGGGCTAGCCTTACCTTTACAATGAGGTTAGCCTTACTGCTATCTCATGGACATAACCCTTTACCTTAACATAGCATACATTAATTACTGTATACCCTAGACAACACACAGCTTGGTCTGTGCACCATCATGTACTATATATAAGGGGTTATGAGTTGGCTGGTGTCCCCCCAGCCTAATCCACTTGTTACCTCTCCTACCCTGCTTGCAAAGGTGGCCTAGTGAAGTACCCTACAAGTAGCAGACGATTATTTGCCTGCCTGCTAGCAATGGTACCCAGGAGTGAGATTGTCTGGAGATGAAGCCATCCCCACTCCCATCCAGTCCAGCCAGCCAGCAAGCTTGTATCCCAGGTCAAAATACCTCCCAATCTTATCAGTATGCAAACCATTCGTTGCATTTTATTTAACCAGTTATCAGAGAAGCCCTGGATAGGCTAGAGGCATAGCGCCTTAAGGGTAGTTCCCTTCAGATAACTATGTGATCACCCAAGGGTATAGTTATTGCCCGCTCATGATTACACTGTCACATAGGTGCCAGCATTAGGAGGAAGACAGAGACTAGCTGCAATAGTGCTACATCTATTATAGAGATGCAATAGTTCTCTAGAAGTGCCTTAGTGGAAGCCAGTTCCCGCCATCAGCCCTCTCATCTTATCTGCATCCCCCATTCCTGCTGTCCAGCACTCTTTTATCCGACATTCATGGTTATAGCCCCATAGCAAGAGTACCAGGTTGCCCGACAGGACATGGTGGTTTAGGGTTAGGCAGTGTAGCTCCCTTGTGTCCACAACACTTACTCATATATTATTCTTGATTCACCTTGATCACATCTCAGCTCTTACTTCACCTTGTTAGTGTTTCATTCTATCCTGTTTGTGTTCCATTCTGCACATTGTCCCTTTGATTCACCTTACTGATATTTCATTCATGCATATTGTCTCTTTTATACCCCTGTTCCACTGTTCACACCCTTGTACAAAGTATATACACCTGTATGTAGCAGAGTGTGGTTCCCCACATTTGGAATATTCATTTCTTGCCTTGACCATTGACATTTCCTGATCCTTGTGCACATTCCTGACAAATAGCACATCCATTAATGTGCACACTTGGCTTGCCAACATGGACAGGTGATAGTATTTGGTCAAAATCTGCAGTGCTGAACATGCACAGGGATGTCCCATGAGTGCTGCCCACTCTAGATGATGAGGATCTTCAGAGAGGGGTCTGTAGCAACCAATTGTCCTGTGATGACACACATGGTCATTCTGCCTAGTGAAAGAATGAGCTGAGCACACTCAAGGAAGGATCAGGAGGGAACTCGCCCCCAGCAAAGATAATGTCAATGCTAGGGAAATGATAATAGAACAAATGTCGAAGAGAATGCAAGATGCATGACTTGTAGGAGCGACTGCTCTAACTTAGCAGGCATCCAAGGCACCCATTATAATGTATGCCTCACCCTTGTCATAAAAAAAGGGAAATATTTCGGGCTATTGTACAATATACCATTTTTAGTTAGTAAGTTAATGAATTCATAACCATGCGATGGTTGGGGCAGAATCCACCGCGCGTTGAAAACGGGGTGTCGGGAAATGACTCTTCATACAATCACCTCCATGCCTGAAATGGCAGTTTCGATCGGATTACACCCAAAATGGGCATTGAGACCAAATGCGGAGTCTTAATATTGTTATCTCAGCGGTATCACAATCGGTCAGCAAGCTCTCACTCTTAGTACTGTATGAATAGAAGGTCGGCTTAAGCCGAGTACATACAATGATCGCAATTGGCCAAAGGTGGCGGTAGACATGCTATTGGTAGCTGATTACTGAGTTCCCACGCAAGCCGAGTGATGCCGAAGTTGGTTCTTGGTTATCTGAGCCGCGGTTGACAAGGTTCCTCCCAATCTTCTGTTGGATTAGCAAGCGCGTGCGCAGCCACAGCCACAACCGGCCCGATTGATCACTGGTGCGCATATGGTCGACGCCCCACCATCGCTCGTACATACACCAGCCATATGGACGTTTCATGGCAATTACATAGTGTTGTATTCAGTTCTTATCTTTCCTGTGCTCTGTTGGATTAGCAAGCACGCGCGCAGCCACAGCCACAACCAGCCCGACTGATCACCGGTGCGCATATGGTCGACGTGCCACCAATCGCTCGTACATACACCAGCCATATGGACGTTCTATGGCATTACATAGTGTTTTATTCAGTTCTTATCTTTCCTGTGCTCACTGACCATGTGGACCAAGGGACATGACCCATTATCTCCTTTGGAGAACACAATAAGTACAGTACAGTATATAAGTTGTATGTTTCGCACTCGAGCACCTCAGTCCGTTGTATTGCATGCGACTGAGGTGAGCTACTTATTTCCTACTTCATTAGTTACTTGAGCTAACTTGTACCTAGTTGCTCTCACTAGGTGAATATATTACAGTCCATTGTATTGCATGTGACTGAGTTGCTCTCACTAGGTAAATATATTACAACCCGTTGCTTTGTACACGACTGAGTTGTCCTACTAGTCGTGCGCTCGCATCCCGATCCAGTGTTATTTCTATCATGCTCACTGTCCATGTGGACCAAGGGACATGATCCATTATCCCCTTTGGAGAACACAATAAGTACAGTACAGTATATAAGTTGTATATTTCGCACTCGAGCACCTTAGTCCGTTGCTTGGTACGCGACTGAGGTGAGTTACTCACTTTATGCTTCATTAGTTACTTGATTTAACTTGTACATAGTTGTTTTTACTAGTCATGCGCTCGCATCCTGATCAAGTGCTATTTCTATCATCTTCATGTTAACTTTGCTTACAAGTACAATAGTACATATCAGCCATATCTTTTTCCCTGAACCCATTTGACCTGTTGTTCATCACATACCTCCCACACCCAAATCCTCCACAATAATGGCCGCCGCCTTCTCTCCGATCGACAGGGCAGCAGAGTACGTATTCTGATCGAAAAAGAATGCACGGGCATCAGCGACATTGAACAAAAGCCTCCTTATCATGTAAAAGGACGTGACGTACATTTCCAATGTTGGTTGGACAGATAGACATGTCTGAGGATAAAGAAGTACGAGTGTAAGTGCAAATCGAGCACAAACGTACCTGCGACCTTGAGCCTCGCCACACCGTACACGTTCAGCCGTGCATCCACCACTCCTTCTTGCTCGAGAGGTTTCATGGCACACATTCCAAGCTAGTTGAATTTGCCCATCAGAACCACTAAAGGAGGGTAGAACACAGTGGGAACTCGCCGCATGAAAGAACACGTGCACTACAACCGTTGTGCAAAGAAAAGCGCTCAGGAGCGAAAACGAAACGCCTTATTTGGGACGACGCACCTCTATCACGATGGAATTTCGCGATAGCCTCATCGTCTGCATCCGTGTACACAATATCCGACGTATCTGTCGGCACAG
Source organism: Singerocomus inundabilis (assembly GCA_038089075.1). Lineage (NCBI taxonomy): Eukaryota > Fungi > Basidiomycota > Agaricomycetes > Boletales > Boletaceae > Singerocomus > Singerocomus inundabilis. Next base: position 6,096 of record JBBPKD010000934.1, read on the forward strand.
GCATATCCATTTCTCTACGGGCAGCTGCACTACCAGGAGGAAACGCCGGATGAGTGGCAGCCACCTCTCCGCGATATGCGGGCAAGCGCCTACAGTGTTCACGCGTCATTTTGTACAATATGGTGAGCTGCGTGATATCACTTTCTCTGTTGATCAACATCATGGGCACGTGCATGGGCAATATAAGATGTAGAAAGCATACTTGGATAAAATGTTAGGGTTATAATCCAGAGGTGCACTCACATCTTTGCCGGATGACGTGTACACACTGCCAGTTAATTCTGGGTACAGTTGGAATGTCAATGTCAGAGCGACAGTTCACAAACAAAGATACCGACTCTCATACAATATAATAGCTTACGAAGATGAATTTCTGACCAAGTAACTCGGAAGAAGCCATTGGAAACCTAGTGAAATAAAGGTGAGTACTTCATACATCTTGCGATCCACCCAGCGACTGGTAGGATGATGCCCATAGGTTTGTTGGGACTGTTCTCAAAGAATGTCTCCCATCGTAACTGTAACGCGGGCCCAGCAGATGTCAATTTATTAACTGTGGGCCGCACTTTCATCAGCACTTCAGCTCCGCTGCAGTGAAAATGCTAAGCGACCTATTAGAGCAGGAATGACACCGTACCAACTTTTGTGCAATTTTCCCTGTTCCATTGTCTTCCCATTGGTTGAACCATGCTGAAACAGTGTCGACATGACACAAACCTTTACTGCAATACTGAATTGAACCACTCACCAGTGATTCCTTTTGGATCACTCCAAATATCATCCATTGTGTTAGTTTCATCTGATGTATAGAACCCTGTATCATAGCCCACATGGTCTATAGGGTAATTTATGTGTCGTTGATGCGAGGATACCCTGGCGTGTTGACATACCCTGATAGTTTTCTCCAACTCCAGGCAGGTCAAAATGTACATAGACAGCGTTTTTCTTGAGGATTAACGGGGAGCCGATTCCTGACCTTTCCAAAATGCCCGGTGACCCAAATGTACTAGCAGAAACAACCACCAATTTCGTGGCCTTCGCAATTACGACCTCACTACCGGCCTCTGGGGTTGATATCCTGTCTGTCGTATATTCAATACCGACTACACGCCCATCCCTAACGTTTGATGCATCACTTTATATGACACGTCTTCGGCTCGCTCACGTACTCGATAATGACGTGTTTGACACTCTGCCCAACTACGATCTTCAGGTTGAGATTTCCTGAGTGCGGATACAGGTATCGCGAAGCAGTATCAGAGCGCTTTCCGGTCAGAGTCCATATATCTTCGGTCAGTGAAAAGTTAGCTCATAAAAATCGGGTTTCGATAACAACTTACTTGTAACCTTTCTAAGCGGGGGAAAGCACGCTAAGTCTACTAGTCGACTGAATGAAAAAAAAACTCACATCATACGCATTTGCAGTCTTGAAATCATTATTGTCCTTGACAATAGGACATACTAAATCATATTCCCTCACCACCTCAAAAAATTATTATCCAAACCCAAAATTAATTACACCAATAAATATCTAAATCAATCCCGAATAACTATGAATCAGCCTATCCAGTATAGGTGCGAATGTTTCTGACTATGCAGTGGGTTCATGAATCGTCATTATCTCATTGTTATCGCATACTGAAGACTATTTTTTGTTGGAGAACAGCCCGTACTATAATGCACATACCTATACACTACTACCTACATTCATTAGATTACCATTTAAGGACACCACTCGCTTACCTAGAACAGCACCGCGCTGCACCTTTCCTCCAGTCTACTAATACACGACTGGAGGTAAGCCACACCAATACTTACTGTCATTACCACACATACTGATGTACCTAAGACTCACTGTCTCTACGCTCTAGGTACATTGTCCTAGTCTACTAATACACGACTGGAGACTCACTGTCTCTACGCTCTAGGTTCGCTCGGTCTTTAACATTTTTACCTTTAGAATGAATGGAAACAGTTCATCGCAGCTCCAGCCCTTGATGCCCAAAGCTTCCCAATCATTGTAGTCGGACGCAGCACCTCGCACATATAGCATGGCTAAATGGAATACAAAACAAGTTATGTGCCAGCGAGAGCTAATTAGATGGGACATATGCACGGGTATTTTACTGCGGATGACTGACCATTCACAGCAGAGCCACCGCCCACGACTCGGCCACATGAGGTATTAATGACACGTCCGCCAAGGTGCGCGCTTGGCTTGCTGATATGGAAAGAAACGGTAGTGGAATTCGGTCGAAGGTTTTCGATGAATCTGCAGGGCTGAACATGTGCAGGGACATCCTGGGAATGCTGTCCACTCTCGACAATGAGGATCTTCAGAGAGGGGTCTACAGCAGCCAATCGTCCTGCGATGGCACACGCGGTCGTTCCACCTAGCGGAGGATAAGCTAGGCACACTCAAGAGTCAAGAGAGGGTGGAGGACGCTCGCCTCCTGAGAATATGATGTCAAACGCCTCCCTAGACATGATGTAGAAAAATGGAACGAGTATCGAAGAGAATGCGAGATACAACTCGCAGTGGGAGCGACACTGACAAGCGCGCAAGGTGGATATTATGATATCCCTCCTCGAAAAAAAGGGAAATATTTCAGGGTGCCGTACGATTATCAATGTTGCTCGTCAAATCCACAGCCGTGGAACAGAGTGGTCAGAGCAGAATCCACCATAATTTAAATGAAAATAATCCCCGAATTCATCCTGGCACTGCGCTTTTACAACCCAAAACAGAAGCTGATAACCGGTACCGACGAAGCGGAGTCCTAAATATCACGATTGGGGAGTGACTCTAAGCTAACTAGTTACTGCTCACCCCACTCACCAATGTAGTGTGTTGTTGCAATAAAATTTGCCTCATCTTCTTTGCTTGTCCACAAAGTAGGTACCAGCACAGTATATACTACACATTCTTTCCGACCTTTTGTGAGGTGGTATTCTTCATACATTCCTCACACCCAAATCCTCCGCAATGATGGCTGCTGCCTTCTCTCCGATCAATAGAGCTGTGGAGTATGTACTCTGATCAAGATAGAACAGGGCCATCAACAACATGAATTTTTTTAAAAAGCACCCTTGACGTATAAATGGGATGACATACATTTCCAACGTTTGTCGGGCAAATAGACATGTCTGACAAATCCGTTGTGAGAAAGAAAATGCAAATGCAAATACAAGCGTACCTGCGACCTTGAGACCCTCCACACCGTACACGTTCAGGCATGCATCCACCACCCCTCTTTGCTGACGGGATTTCATGGCACACGTCCCAAGCTAGATGAACTCGCTCATCAATACTACAAAGGGGAGAATGAAAGCACATTAGAAACCCACCGCATGCCAAATTATGTATGCTACAACCGGCGTGCAAAGAGAAGCACTCAGCATCAGAAACAAAATAACCAACCAGGAAGACCCACCCTTATCGCGATGGAACTTCGCGATAGCCTCGTCGTCTGCATCCGTGTACACAATATCCGACGCATCTATCGGCACCGGCATATCTGTTTCTCTACAAGCCGCAGCACTACCAGGAGGAAACACCGGATGAGTGGCAGCCACCTCTCCGCGATATGCGGGCAAACGCCTGAAGAGTTCGCGTGCCATTTTGTACAATATGGAGAGCTGCGCGACATCACTTTCTCTGTTGATCAAAATCATCGGCGCAGTTCATAGGAAACGTAAGGTGTGGAAAGCATACTCAGATAAAATGTTAGGCTCGTAGTCAAGAGATGCATTCGCATCTTCACCGGACGACGTGTGTACACTACCAATCGACTCTGGATACAGCTGGAATATCAATGTCAGAACGGTAGTTCAGGCAATGAGGTACCGATTCCTTTACAATATAATACCCTGCGTAGAGGAACTTCCTACCAAGTGACTGATCTGAAGCGAATGGCGACCTAGTAAAATCAAATTGAAATGAGTACTTCGCCAATCATAATACGAGTGTGGTCCACCCAGCAGCCAGTAGGATAATGCCCATGGGCTTGTCGGGACTGTTCTCAAAGAACTTCTTCCATCTTAGTTGTAATGCAGAGCCAGCGGACGCCAGCTCGTTGGCTGTAGGGCGCACTTTTACCAACACTTCAACTCCGCTGTAGTGACAGTCTTAGCGACCTAAAGAGAAAGAAAAGCCTACTGACTTATGTGCAATTTTCCCTGTTCCATTGCCTTCCCATTCTTCGAGCCACGCTGAAAATGCGTCAACATGCCACAAATCTTTGAATACTGAATTCATTAAACCACCCACAGGCAATTCCCTCCGGATTACTCCAAATATCATCCATCGTATCAATCTCATCCGATGCAGAGAATTGAGCACTACAGGCTACATGATCTATAAAATAAATAATCTACGTGCTGTTGACGTGAAAATATCGTGGCGTGCTGACATACCCTGATAGTTTTCTCCAATGCCAGGCAAATCAACCTGCACTTGGACATTGTTCTTCTCGAGAACAGACAGGGGGCCGATTCCCGACCTCTCCAAAATGGCCGGCGATCCAAATGTGCCAGCAGAAACAACCACCAACCTCGTGGCCATGGCGGTAATAACCTCGTCACCGGTCACTAGGCTTGATATCCTGTTTGTTGTATATTCAATACCAACTGCACGTCCATCCCTATCGTTTCATGTGTTAATCTATACGCCATGTTTTCAGGCGTTGACGTACTCGATAATGACGCGTTTAACACTGTGCCCGACCGCGATCGTCAGATTTGGGTTTCCTGAATGGGGATACAGGTATCGCGAAGCAGTATCGGAGCGCTTTCCGGTCACAGGATCAACATATCTTTGGTCGAAGAAGGGTTAGTTCACAAAAATCCGACGGATTTTCACTGAAGGCTTACCTGTAACCTGTCTATGTGGTGTGAAGCGTGCTAAGTCTACTAATTGACCCAAGAAAGAAAACTCACACTATACGCATTCGGAGTTTTGAAATCATTGTTATCCCCAACAATAGGACGTGCCGGGTCGTGTTCCTTCGCCACTTTCAAAAATTGTTTTCCAAACCCGAGATCGATTCCACCTGCAGATATCCGGATCGGTCCTGAATAACCATGTGTCGGCATATCTGGTATAGGTGTGAACGTTTCCGACTATGCAGTTGGACCATGAATTATCATCTTATCGCGTGCAGAAGGGTGCTCTACCTTTTGAATGAACGGAAGCAGTTCATCAAAGCTCCAACCCTTGTTGCCCAAAGCCTCCCAATCGTCGTAGTCGGATGCAGCACCCCGCGTGTATATCATGCCTCAATTGAAAATAATGTGAGTTATGTGCCAGTGAGAGACAGCCTGATGAGGTATTGATAAGGGTGCATCACTGCGGACGACTAACCATTCACGGTGGAGCCACCGCCCACAGCCATGCCACATGATGTACCAACAACACGTCCGTCGAGGTGCACGCTTGGCTTACCAACATGAAAGGAGACCGTGGTGGCATTCGGTCGAAGATGTTCAACGAACCTGTAGGGCTGAACATGTGCAGGAACATCCTGGGAGTGCTGTCCACTCTCGACAATGAGGATCTTCAGAGAAGAGTCTGCAGCAGCCAATCGTCCTGCAATGACACACGCAGTCGTTCCGCCTAGTAGTGAGAGGATAAGCCAAGCACACTAAGAGAGGATCAGGAAGGAGCTCGCCTCCTGCAAAGATGATATCAAACGCTGGTGACATGATAAGGGAACAAATGTCGAAGAGAATGCAAGATGCACGACTTTGTGAAGAGTATACAAGGCGGACATTATATATGTACGCTCACTCTTCTCGAGAGAAATGGGGAAATGTTTCAGGCCGACGCACGGTGTGGCATTGTCGGTTAATGTCGCTGGTCGAATCCACAACCGTGAGATGATCAGGGTAGAGTCCACCGTGGTTACAGACGATATTGGAAGAAATCCCCTTCGCAGAGAGCAGTCAGCCCTGCCGAAAATGGTAACTCCGATGAAGTGAAACAGGAACTGAGACCCGGTATCGACCGAGTGCGGAGTTCCATGCATACCTACTTACCGGGGTATTAACAATAAAACCCGCTCATTTTCTTGGCTTGTCCACAGCTAAGTATGTAGTATCATGATGTACTAGCTCACATGTGTTAGTATCGTCTTTTTTGGCATGTCGTTTCTCACACCCAAATCCTCTGCAATGCCAGCCGCCGCCTTCTCTCCGATCAACAATGCAGTGGAGTACGTATTCTGATCAAAACATCAGGAACATAGAAGAGAAGGCCTCCATATCGTGTAAAGAATGTGACGTACATTCCCAGCGATTGTCGGACAGATAGACATATCTATCGAGTCCGTCGCGAGAAAATGCAGGTATGAGCGCAACCCGAGCACAAACATAGCTGCGGTCTTGAGGCCCTCCACTACGTACACGTTCAAGCGTGCGTCAATTACCCCTCGTTGCTTGAGGGGTTTCATGACACAAGTTCCAAGCTAAATGACCCGCTGATCAATACAACAAAGGGGGAGAAGAGCACATTGGAGACTTACCGCATGCCAGAACATGTACACTACAACTGGCGTGCAAAGAGCAACAGCTCAGCAGCAAATATGAAATGAACCAACTGAGAAGACTCACCCGTATCGCGATGGAATTTCGCGATAGCCTCATCGTCTGCATCCGTGTACACAATATCCGACACATCTAGAGGTGCTGAAGACACGTCCATCGAAATGCCCGCTTGGCTTGCCAACTAGTGATTGGCATGGCCCAGGCTCAGGCCCTAGAGGCCCTGGGCCGTGCCGGGCCCTCAGAAGGGCCTTCCCAGGCTCAGATCCCGGCTTGAGGCATGGAAAAGCCCTGGGCCACTGGCCCAGGCCAGGGCTCCAATAGGGGTAATTACAATAGTGCTTTAGAGTATATATACAAACTATCACGCCCTTTTTACTTCTCCATTCTTACTTTCACCATCGACTGATACAGACAATCATATGATCCTTTCCATTCTATAACCTTGGTTATGATCCATGTACTCCCATTCATACTATGTTATTGTTTTCTACTCATATATAGAACCAACGATTGTACTCGATCACCCCAGTCCGTCGCACCCGCGCACGACTGAGGTGAGATCACT